>MU225835.1:564872-602565 GCA_018584345.1 Thuja plicata | reverse complement strand
TATATATATACACTCACATAGACAATTTAAGTTAGGGGTTCTAAATATATTTATTTTCATAAAAAAAGTATTTGTCTATTAAATAGTTCAAGTTATTTTCCCGTGTGTTTGTGTTTCTCAGCAGGTGAGACGATGCTTGCAATCAAAATTGTTAGAAAGGAGAACATTGTGTAGTTGACAATTATCGTTACTTGGTGCGTCTACTATTTGGGTGGAGAATGACATTAAAAAAAAGTGTAGAAGACTCAGCGGAAGTAGCGCCATAAGCATCAAGTAGATTCAATTAAATCAGAGTACCTTGAAGCAACATATACTGCAATTTAACTCTAAACGAAAGCTTGAAAAGTAGGAAACTTATGACGACATACCATCCAACCAACAACATACCATCAATTAAATAAAAAAGAAGAAAAAACATATACTAGCTCAAATTAATTAGAAAATATATTTAACATTAAACTAACAAAAAGAATAAAAAATATAGTCTTCTTATATAATAACTAAAATTAAAATTAATCTAAAACTCTACATAAAACAATTAAAAGTTTAAAACCGTTAAATAATTTATAGTAATAGTAATAATTTATTATAACTGTATTTGTATCTCAATTTAATAAAATGTAATGTTCCAATTGCTAAGGATAAGGGTGTATATTTTTTTATGCCCATGAGGATGACAGGTGGTTGTTTAAAAATAGTTTCTTGTGAAAAATAATTATTTCCTAATGCATTAGCGTTTCTTGGCAAGCGAGACGACAATTAAGAGGAGGTTTAACCGTCCGGCGAATTACCTTAGCATTCGACGGTTGACATTAAAACAAAGGCATCCGTACATTTGCTTCCAAACAAAATTAAGCGTAAGAGAGGCAGAGAACAAAATTAAGCGGAAGAAACAAAGAGATGGAGCTCTGTTAGGCTTAGACAAGTTTCAATAAATGTGGATAGCTTTGCAATAAACTGGAGAAGTAAGATAGTTCTGGGCACATAAAGATTGTAGTTATAGGCGTCAAGATGGATGTAAACTGGAGTATTTTACATCCGCTGTTCGTTTGCTTGGCTTTCAGCTTCTTTTCTCAGTACGCAGCTTCTGTAGAGCATGCCTCAAGTTACATTATTCGTATGGATAAATCTGCAATCCCCATTGAATTCTCCACTCACGAGCAATGGTATAGATCTGTGGTATCTTCTGTCAAAGCTCTTAGCGCTAGCCCGAGCTCCCAGAAAGAGGATTTCTATCATTACACATATAACACAGTCATACATGGCTTCAGCGCAAAGCTGACCCAGTCCGAGCTGGACATTCTGGAAGAGATGCCCGGTCATGTAATGTCGTTACCCGATCCAGTGGGACACTTGCATACCACTCATTCAATAGAATTTCTTGGACTCAATCCTAATGGAGGCCTTTTGCCCACTTCCCGATTTGGGCAAGACGCTATCGTGGCAATATTAGATAGCGGAATCTGGCCGGAAAGCGAGAGCTTCAGCGACCATGGAATAGAACCTGTGCCTGCCAGATGGAAGGGAACATGCGAGAACGGCACGGCTTTTGATCCTTCACTCTGCAACAGAAAGCTCATCGGCGCGCGCTCGTTTAAGAAAGGAGCAGTGGCATTGTACGGGGCCATTAACTCGACTGATGACTACGAGTCTGCAAGGGACTATGCTGGCCATGGAAGTCATACGTCGTCAACCGCAGCAGGAAATCACGTGGGTAATGTGAACTTCTTCGGTTACGCTCCTGGTACGGCCCGAGGAGTTGCTCCGGCTGCCCGAGTAGCTATGTATAAAGTCGATTGGTCGATTGGGTCTGCGGGCTCTGACGTGCTTGCTGGCATGGAGAGCGCCATTACGGACGGAGCAGATGTTCTCTCTCTTTCTCTAGGCTTCGAGAAAAGCACGCCATATTTCAAAGATGTTATTGCACTCGGAGCTTTCGCAGCCATCAAGCATAGAGTTCTTGTTGTCTGCTCTGCTGGAAACGATGGGCCGTCGCGTCAAAGTATGTATAACGCTGCACCGTGGATATTGACAGTAGGAGCGAGCACCATCGACAGAACTTTCGAAGCTACGCTGAAGCTCGGCGACGGATCCATTGTGAGTGGCTTCTCCTTTTACTACTCCAATATAACGAATCGCAGGTTCAAGATACCAAATGCTCCACTCATTTACGACATCCAAATTAGTGCATGCAAAAGCAAGCTTGTCCCTGAGAAGGTGAATGGAACGGTGGTGTTATGCACAAATGCTAGCTTTTATATTATCAAAACCTCACAAGCCGCTGGAGCTGTGGCGCTTCTTATGATAGCAGAACGGCCGGACTATTCTACTTATGTTCCGTATAGTTTTTTCCCTTTTGTGTTATTGAATGCTCGTGATGCGTCAGCCCTTGGCAAATATTCTTCTTCAACAGCAAATCCTGTGGTGAAGATAGATTTCAGCGGGACAGTCTTAGGCATTAAGCCTGCACCTGTATTAGCTGTATATTCATCTAGAGGCCCTAGTTTTCAGAGCCCCAACATTCTCAAGCCCGACGTTATAGCACCCGGGATAAATATCATAGCGGCTTGGCTTCCAAAATCAGAGAGAGGAAACAATTACATCCTGGATTCGGGGACCTCCATGTCATGTCCACATGTAGCTGGAGTAAGTGCTCTATTGAAAGCAGTTCATAGTGAGTGGAGTCCTGCAGCAATCAGGTCAGCACTCATGACCACTTCTTACACGCTAGATAATGCTAACAATACTATTATCGGCGACATTAGGGATAGGATACCGGCCACTCTCTTGGAGCTCGGTGCGGGCCACGTGGATCCTAATAAAGCCGTAGATCCTGGACTTGTCTACGACATCGGTGAAGAGGACTACGTCAACTTTATATGCACTCTGAATTACACCACCCAGCAAATTCAATCAATCACCGGCACACCTGTTTCCTGCCCTAGTGGTCTCGACTTGGGCTCTGACGGGCTAAACTATCCTTCCTTCACTGCAGTATTCAACAAGAATGCTGCTTTCTCATCCTCTTCGACATTCAAAAGAACATTGACAAATATGGTAAATGGTACATCATATTATAGGGCTGTTGTCGAGGTGCCTAAAGGACTCAAAATAGAGGTAAATCCTTCGAGTCTTCAATTTACTGAGAAATTTCAAAAGCAGAATTTCACTCTTGTTGTTGAGGCTGAGAAAAGTACGGATGTTGTGTACGGGTTTCTAAGCTGGATCGATAACATGGGTCATGTGGTGAAGAGTCCTGTAGTAGCACTCTTTGAATAAAAAATAAACTAGCAATTGCATCTTGTTGTGTACTGAGTATGTCCAAGAGGTATAGAATGTTAATTATGAAATTAACAAAAAAAAATAGAAAGAAAAAAAAATGGTATATTTTTCGTTTACATCTATGTGGTACATGAGGTCAATTGGTAGGTCATTCATTAAAAAAATTTGTTGGTGCAACACAGGTATTAATGAAGAATGGTAGCTTCTACTTATAAGGATCCAAACATGGTTGAAACAAAGCCTTTGAATGTGTAAGATAATAAAGTTTCATCATCAATAAGATCATTCTATATTTGATGGTGTAAAGTTGAGATTATAATTAATTTAAAACTTATTGAAATTACATTACACAAATAGCATTATGAAAGTTAAATGTAATTTTATATTATACAGTGTTAATTTAATTGTATAAACTAATTTAGTACAATAATATATTAATTTAAAATATAAAACTAATTACCTCATTACTCAATTACATAAGCATTTTACATGATCGACAAATTAAGCAAGAAAAATATCTATCATGTCCAATTAATAATAAAAATTAAAAATGATTTCTTAGCATTATGAAAGTTAAATGTAATTTTATATTATACCTTGATAATTTAATTGAATAAACTAATTTAATACAATAATATATTAATTTACAATATAAAACTAATTAACTCATTACTCAATTACATAAGCATTTTACATGATTGATAAATTAAGCAAGAAAAAACACCTATCATGTTTAATTAATAATAAAATTTAAAATTGATTTCTTAGCATTATGAAAGTTAAATGTAATTTTATATTATACGTTGATAATTTAATTGTATAAACTAATTTAATACAATAATATATTGATTTAAAATATAAAACTAACTAACTCATTACTCAATTACATAAGGATTTTCCATGATCGATAAATTAAGCAAGAAAAAATAGCTATCATGTCCAATTAATAATAAAAATTAAAATTGATAAGAAATGAGATAAATTTGTTTAAAAAAAGAAAAGAAATGAGATAAATTAAGCAAGAAAAAATAGCTATCATCTCCATTAATAATAAAAATTAAAATTGATAAGAAATAAGATTGATTAATTAGGAAAAGCATATTTAAAAAATAATTGAGTTTGGTTTGTTTAAATCTTAAAGCTTACTTCCACACTCCATAAAACTTCAAGAACAATTGTGTACCAATAGAATTTTTTGGAATCACTCAAAAGAATTCAATAGAAGTTGTATGCTTAAGAGAACAATTTTTTTAGCTTTACCTATTTAAATTTTGTTGTACTAGAAATATCATAAAACTATTATAAGTTTGTTCCCCAATACTACTTATTTTTTTTTTTTAATTAGATATTTTGTCCATGTCTTAGCTCTTTGTTTCTACATACAGACTTACCTATTTTGAGGCTATCTTGAAGTGCATTGTAGCCATACTATAAATAAACAAATTCAAAGATAATGAAATAGTATGTTTACTAACACTTGCACTGACAATGATTTATATTACTTTTTAAAAATTTAAATAATAGATATGACATTTCCTTGTGTTAACAAGGGAAAACATTAATAGCAGAAATCATTTCAAATATTCTGTGAAAATTAATCAAGATTATTTAATGTACAAATCCACAAGGAACATTCAAAATAATATGCATTTGAACCAAGACAAAGATGATGGTCAGACAAGAGAACCAAGACAAATCATTTTAGTTTCTTGTACTAATCCATCTTTGCAATTTGGAAGCTAAGCCCAATATAAAAACAAAGGAAATAGAATGATTAGCCAATATATGAAAATGGATATACAAAAAATGGTTTGAATTATTATGCTTGTCATTCTTATTCCCTATTAAGCTAAGTGATTGTATAATAGTGTTATTCACCATATTAATTTTCAAACAAAATAAGTCATTGTATAATACTGCTATTCACCATATTACTTTTCAAACAAAATAAGGCTAACTGTAACACATGCATATAATGTTTAATTTACAAAATTAAAGCCATTCATCTAAAACACATTTAAAAGAAACAACAAGTAAATATATGAACAAAAAATAATCAAACTGCCATTGCATTCTACCACACCATTCTCCAACTTGTGCATTAAATGTCTTATAGAAAACAAAATATCTTCACTTATGCCCGAGTGCAATATATTCCCTCTCATGAAAATGGGAAAAAAGAGTCCCAATGTCACATATGTACCTGAACAAAAGTAGTTGTGAAAAGAATTTTCCATCTACTGTTCAGAGATAATTGCCAAGCTTGGCAAGAGCTAATCTAAACAAAATTTGTATGGAGGATCAATTGTTGTATGTCGATTTCAAGCAATTTGATTACAAAAATATTTACACTTGTAAAAATCTTGGGTGTTTAGAAGTGCTCAAATAGAAAAAATCATAAAACATATGTTAAGAGAACATGGTGTCCAAGAAAAGGAGAAATGATATGGCAATGGCTATCCAACCATATTATTTGATTGGATTTATGCCATATCATTCCCGCATGAATTCTACTGACAGTACACATGTGCTCCAACCGATGACCGTACGCCCTGCACCCGATGGATTTATTAAGTCTGTAGCTCTACTAATTTACTAACCAATGTCATATCACTAGCATGTACATGTTATAAAGTAAATATATTATATGGAAATAAGGTACTAAAAATTTAAGTTAAATATAATAATAAAATATTATATATTTAATTAAGTAAATAATAAAGTATTAACCTTATAATATATGTAGTATATGTAATTTAATTATTATATTTAGTTATATAATCTATATTTAATTTAACTATGATATAAAATTATTATATATTATATTATTTTACTTTATAGTTTTGCTTTTAGTTTTCATATATATTAATTGGACAATTGAAAGTTAGCCAAGTTGGTAATCACAATTTTTGATAATAGATCTTAAAGATTGAACCGAGAAACAAAGAAAATGGTGGGTAATGATTTACTTATGCTATTTTTTTTTGTTCTTTTTTTTATTTACATATATTTATACTTATTAATAAAATTTTCTATTTATCAAAAATTTATTTATTATAAAATACTTAATTCATAAATTACTAATGAAATAGAGAACTTTTTAATAGACTTATGTATTACTACTATATTCTATTTTTTCTTCAATTTAATGTTTGAAAAAAGATTTAAGAAGCAACAAAATTATAATATTAAGATACAAGTCTTTCATATTTTTAGATTTATTTTAAATCTTATTTAAAAGATTGAGTTATTTTAATATCTATATTAAATTTTATAAAGAACAAATACTTTCATGAGTTATTATATCAATCTAAACCTTGTTTAAAATGTTAGAGTTATTTTATTACTTATATCATATAAATTTATAAAAACAAAATAGTGTCAACATTATAATAAGTTATCAAAGATTCAATTTGGAGAAGTTTAAAAAGCTTACTGTATATTGTTAGGTTTAATTATTTTTATTTCTTATAAAAAAAAAATTAGAGATATTATATTAAATTAAAATCCATAAAAGACTTGAGATAGCTTTTTTTTTTATAAGATTCTTCTCATAAATTAAGTAAAATGGTTAGATAGATGCCTCTAAATATGATATGTGTAAATAATGATTTTAATTTAATAACTGATAGTTAAAAAATTATATTTGTCTTTGGCATCTGCTCTATCTATGCTTCAAATTATTTTAAGGAGAGAGCGAACCTTTGGGACTGGCTAGGTGTGCACCCTAATATCTCATGGCTTGTGGGAGGGGATTTCAATATGGTTGAATCCCAAGAGGAAAAACCTTGTGGTCTCATGTTTGCTTGGAAAGATCTGGAAAAAAATCACTGGAATAGAATGAAAAATACTGAACATTTCTTTGACCCCCAGGCTAGTAATAAATACACTATTCTAGGTTTATGGCATACTTGGTGCAATTACCTGCAAGGTCCCTCTAGAATATATTCTACACTTGACTGGTTCTATGTTCATAAAAAAAATTCTTTGTTTTTCTTGATTGCCTGGGCAACTCTGTCCTTGTCACCTCCACTTCCCTCTCTAATCACCATCCTATCTCCACTTGTATTAGAATTAATAACTCCTGTGTGCATGGAAAAGGCTCCAATCCCAAGTTTATCCTCAATACTAGTCTTCTTAAAGATGCGGACATTCTTTTTTCCATTAATATAATTAGACTCATTAATTGGAATAACTTTCCCTCTAGCTCTCATTCGAATAGATGGAACATGAACATTCTTGCTTGGCAAAATTTGTTAAAAACTATTGGCCAAAAAAGGGCCAAAGACTATAGGTTTACTGAAAAAAATCTCTCCTCCGAGCTTCAGAAAGCTGAAGCTAACATCCAAGCCAATCCCTCAGACTTTGATCTCATCCCTCATGTGATTCATGCTAAGGAAGCCCTTACACAACACTAGAAGGTTAAAACTAGAGGAGCCAAAATTAGATCCCGTGCTCACCAGCTACAGTATGGTGATCAGGGCTCTAAATTTTTCTTTAACCTCATTAATAATAAACAATCCAATGAAAATATAGAGAGAATTATAGTTGATAATCAAGAAATTACCGGCCTTGACAACATCAAAGAGGCCTTTGCTGAATTTTACCAAAATCTTTTTTTTCTTTTGAGGACTTGAATGAGGCTACTTCCCTTATAAATCAGTGCAGATCTCTTATCCCTAATAAGATCTCCACCACAGATGCGTAGCTATTGTCTAAAGATATCTTCGTGGAGGAAATTGAAAAAGCCATTAACTCCCATGATAATGAAAAGGTTCCTGGGCCTGATGGCATCCCTGTGGAGTTTTACAAGGCTAATGTTAATTGGATATGCAAAAATCTCAAGGATATCTACTTGGAAGCTCTTGCTAGAGGCTCCCTGGGTAGCTCCATCAATAGGGGTATTATTAATTTTATCCCTAAAGATGGGGACAAAGCTCTCTTAAAAAACTAGAGACCTATCATGCTTCTTAATGTTTCCTATAAAATTTTTTCCAAGATCCTGGCCTTGAGACTTGAAAATATCCTACCCAAATTTGTTTGTTCCACCCAAACTAGTTTCATTAAAGGAAGATATATTCTTGAGAATCTAATCACCATCTGGGAAGCCATGATTTGGGCCATTTACTCTTAGAAAAATTCTGCTATGTTTCTCCCTAGATTTCAAAAGGGCTTATGACAGGTTGGAATGCAGCTTTATCTCCATGATGCTTGAAGCTTTTGGATTTCCTAGTGTGTTCTACAATTCTATTTATATGTTTCTCAATGATGCTTTTTCCCAAGTTGATGTTCATGGCTCCCTCTCAGACTCATTCCCCCTTGGTAGATCCATCATGCAAGGTTGCCCCTTGGCCCCTGCCCTCTTTGTTATTGCCTCTGACACCCTGTATTAACTCCTTAGGGATAATTCAATCTCCCCTACTGTCAGGGGCATTTCTCTTCCTAATAATGAAGAACTTATAAACTGCCAATTTGTTGATGACACAACTATTTTCTTTGAAGCCATTGTTGAAAATTTTGAAGATCTGCTAAACAAACTCAATCTTTTCTAAACTATTTCTGGCACTCCCTTATCCCAATCCACATCTATTTGTCTTGGTTGGGATGAGAAGCCCTCTAACTAGTTTAAAAACTATTATTTTCAATGGGGAGGTCTGCATAAAATTGTGAGATATCTGGGCTTACCTTTTTCCATTGATCCCTCCCTTAAGGATATGTGGTCCTGGGTTAAAGATAAAATCACTAAGAAGCTGGAAAAGTGGCACAACATATCTTTATCATTGGCTGGCAGAGTTCAAGTCTGCCAAATAATTCTTTCTTGCTACAATATCCACCTTTCCTCTGCCTGGATGTTCAGTAATTACCTTATCTTGGAAATACAAAAGGCTATCAGAAACTTTCTTTGGTCCGATGGTAAAGGAAATAGAAATATGGATGTTGTTAAATGGCATTGGTCCCATACTGATAAGCTCCTTGGGGCTTGGGCTTGAAGGATCTTAAAATCCAAGGGATTTCCCATGCTGCTAAGTGGTTTTTTCACTCTATGGATGGTAATGATCGATGGAAGAACCTTGTTAGGAACAATACAGAAAGGGGATTCCCCAAAAATGAAAAATCTTGGAAGAATCTGCCTTTTAATGATCTGATTATTGGCAACTTTGCTATTGTTGTACAAGGATCTACTGGATTTAGATCCATATGGAAAGCTTATAATCATGTCAGGAAATATATTACTAACAAGGCCTTCCATGATGATAATCAACTATATGGTGAAAGGTCTATCTGGTGGAACTTGCACTTATCTGGGAAACCCCTTGCCCTCTCCCAAGTCTGCTCTGCTAGATACTGGTCTAATATGGGTATTTGTCAATTGGCTAAGCTCTTTGAGCATGATAAGATAATCTGTTGGGATGATCTTAGAAGCAATTTTGATATCCCAGCCTCCCAGAAGAAAACTTATAATATGATTCTTAAAGCTACCAAGGACTTACCTACTACTTCTCATGTGAACTTTCATAGATATTTAAACTCTAAATGACCAGATGGGATATTATATCCAAAATCAAAGCTAAAAAAATTTACAATGTGATTGGATATAATGATTCCATCATTGACCATGTTATTTCTGATTGGTACTCCACCCTTGACATCTACTCTTGGAAGAAATATTATGATATGTTGTGGAAAAGCTCTATTGAGCTTAAGATAAAATGTTTTAAATGGCTGATGGTTCTTGACTGGCTCTGAAGTAGAAAGATAACTCTGCGGCTGATTACTATAACTTGTGTAGACTACCTGAGTCTGGTAGACACATTCTCTTTGACTGTATTTTTGCTAAATAAATATCGCATACATTTGGTATCACTTATCCTATGAATTTTAATATTCTTGAAATTATTACTGGGAATATTGTTGGGCTTAAAAAAGATAATAATCTATTTTGGAACATTCTCTCTTCCAATAGTCTATGGAAGGTTTGGAAGTGTAGAAATGAGGAAAGGTATCAAAACAACCCCAGGGTTCTTACTGAGTCTTTTTGAAAACTCACTTATTTTAAAATCTTCTTGCAGGTTCATTCTACTATGCTGATTGAAAAGGAAAAGCTCAAAAGGTTCTTGAGGTCAGGAAGTGCCACCTTCTTTGTCTTCAAGATGAAGGATGGTTATGAATGAAGGAAGAATATGGATAACTTGTAGATGTTCGAGGGGACTTGCAAGAAGCTTAACCAAGAGGTTAAGAAAAACAAAAACTCAAAAAAGGATGAAATCTTTATGCTTGCACAAATCTAGGAGAAGAAAAACATCGCATGGATGGAGGGAGCTATGGGGTGAACTGGTTGGGTAGACACCCATGATGATATCTTACACTAGTCTTTTGGCTTTCCTTCTTGTACCTTTGTATATGACTATCTGATATGTAGTTTCTTTGCTACTCTCAATGTGAGGCTTGACCTCTTCCTTTTGTACATTTCGATGTAATTGGTTATATTTTTTGTGACCCCCTTATTATTAAAAAAAAAATTTATGTACAGTTACAAACTTAATATTTTATTATTTAATTAATTAATTATATTTAACTTCAAATTTTAATACTTTATGTTCTTAATTTATTTCCATATAATGTATTTACTTTATAACATGTACGGGCTAGTGACATGACATTGATCTGTAAATTAGTAGAGCTACAAACATAATAAATCCATCGGGTACAACACGTATCAGCGTATACATACTGTCAATAGAGTTCATACGGGAGGGATATGGCTGACATCCAGCCATATCGAATGATATGGCTAGATAGCCATTGCCTAATGATATACGTGATATGGTTGGATAGCCATTGCCCAATGATATACATGATATGGCTAGATAGCCATTGTCCAATGATATTAGGTATATCAGGATCTGTCAATATCACGATGACCAGCCCTAACAAATAGTGGGCATTCAATATCAGATAAACTAGTCTACTTTGTCTTTTTGAGTAGCCTCTGTGGAGGTATATTTGTAGAAGCATGTCAGATGGAATAGGAACACAATTAGTTGCATACCCAAAAGTATTATCAAATAACCTAGTACATTGTTCCCAACCAACATAGGAAAATAACTTAAAAAATGAATGCTAGAAAATAGGGTTTTATGTCCGCGAATTGATGAATTACTAGCTTGGTGAGGACCATAGCGCTTTAATAACTGATGACTCCCATGAGCCGATGGCAGTGAATACTACAGATATGTTTCCCTATTGAGACGATGTTCATGCATATATCGTGGCAGTATGGAGGGAATAGAATCTTCCCTTATGTGACATGTTAACCCTAAATATTTTTGGTGACATTTTCTCGAGTCCGTCGACAGTCGTGAAAGTTTTGACGGGTGAGACGTGATGTTTCCAACCCAAAATAGCCTTATTAGCTAATTATAATTAAATTAGGCTTTTAAGCTGCAACCACACCAAATCAGGGAGATTGCAGTATGATGTTTTCAGTTATGCTCTTAATTTTGATGATGGGTGTGTGGATGAAGATGAGTGTTCGTTGCGAGCATTTTCTGCCAGATTTTCTTTCCTCATTGCCAAGCCTAGTGATTCAAATTGCCCCATGCGTTATGCATCTCTACAAGGGAAAAAATAGGGGAGGAAACATGAGAAAATAGAGGATCAATTTACAAGGTTTTACCCTAGAAATGTCATTGACATCCTTCATCGGCTATCGCTACCAATCATTGAAGTACACCAATATAGTAATAATGACATCTTTAACAGTTCCTTCATTCAACTATGAACTAGTTCCTTCATTCAATAGATAATAACATAAATATTCTAGAAGGAAAAAAACTAGTATGGTAAATAAAAGATTTCTCTTCTTCATCTACACTTTTACTTCTATATATTAAAGGTTGAAAAGGAAAACAAAATTGAGTTGAAAGATAGATTAATTAGTTTGATGTGGAATAATTGAATCCATTTCGAGACTATACATTTTTATTTTCTATATCTTCAGAGTTTTTTTTAAGATAAATTTTCCACAACAGTATTTCTACGTCCATGCATCATGATCTACTCATTCTTTACAATTAACACATTTTTAAGGGAGTTGTATTGAACTTCACTCACAAAATTATGACTAGTAATCTAGTCATCCTAATTGACACTATTAACAGTATACTACATGAAATATATTATTATGTGTTTAAAATGTAATTAACTCTCATTTGATACTATGTGCGATTTAGTATACTCCTTTCCTTACTAGGCTTTCAAATGAACATTATAATTTGTATTCATATAATATGCATATCCAAATCTTGGACTATGAAAAGTATTCTACAAATTTAGGTTTCTATTATTTCTTTTGGCTTATATATTTGAAATATATTATGACATGAGAATGTTTGTTGATATGACTTAAACAAGCACTTAAATCAGCTAGAAATTGGATTTCCCTAAATATCCAAAGTTAAGTAGGTACTCTTATTCAAGTTTTTCTTTACAATATTAAGTTTCCAATCTCTTTTGATTTTATTAACTTTAATATGAGATGAATTTATCATGTGAATTAGCTGGAAATTAGATTTCCCTAAATATCCAAAAAAATTTAAGACTATGAGTAAAGTATTTTTTATTAGATTGCATATTATTTGTTGTAGAAGTCAAAATCATATAGTTAGAAAAATATTTCAAATTTGTACGGGTTTATCAAAATCACATATTAGTTTTCCATAAGAATAATATTAATATTAAGCGGAATACCCTGAAAAAAAAGAAGAGTAAAGGATACAGGGTGAGCACCCAGCATGTTCTGGAAAAGACCTTTCACATTTTTCTAGACTAAGAGGATAAGGCTTGATAGCTGCGAAAGGCCATGTTAAAAACATTATACATTCTTGCCGACCATAACTCTTTCCTAAGATGACATTTTGGAGTTACCTCCCCCAAAGCAATACGATACTTACAAATATTGAAATCAGGTAAGCCATATCAAAAACAAGGAGTACGGGAAAGCATGAAATTAATTAACAGACGAATGAAACATATATTTTGATATTTAAAGTGTTGGCTCTTCCGATCATGTCTTGTGTAAACTTATACAAATTTCTGTAGGACGAACCTCCTGGTTTTATAGGTTTGCGTACAGTTTCCTTAAGCTTCAATGCTCCCTTTCTCAGTTCACTCCCTTCATCACCTGTCATCGTCATTCGAACAACCTTCTCCACCTCCTCGCTTGTTACTAAAACATTGTTATCATCTAGCCGAGACTCGATATCCATGCCTATCATCATCATTTGAGGCAGTCAAGATCATCCGGCCAAAGGCTTGTAGAAATGCTTACAGAAGATTCAGCCGCTTGTAGAAACTCAGGGAAAAGGATAGGGCCGATGGTAAGAGCAGGACACCCGTCGGAGAGTCCAGCTACAGCTTCCGGACCTTCAAGCTCTTCAAACACATTGACAAGCATCTAATCGGTATTCTTCTGCTTCTCTGATATGTATACCAAGATTTCAAACATTTGATCAAACTTGTTCCGGAAGAAAACCATGAGATCCTTTAGCCGGACTGGGGGAATACTTCCAGGCGGCAGACATGTGATAATGCTTTCTGGGCCCTCTCTTGTCTCCACTGTACATAATATGCAAATAACCAATAATATCAAATAATATATTTGATTGATAAGTAGAAAATAATTTTATTTATAGCAAGTCAAATTATCATATTGCTTAATTGTATCATTTTTAGTCAAATTTATTGACCCATGTTTTATGAGTAGTGGTTCAGGAGAACCTATTTCTTATGAGAATGAGTGAACACTTGGTACTCATTGCATTTAGGATGGGTGGCTTCCTGAAAGTCTAGGTGTTTTACCTTCAATGAAGATCAAATATTCTATTCATTCTCATTTCTATAGATTCTTATGAATCACTACTCATAAAACATAGGTAAAAAAAAAACAATTGAATACAATATCACAAATAAACATATTTTATAACTTACACAAACTCAAATGACCGTGCAAAAGTGAATGTTCATAACCTTGACTAGAATGAGTCCCTTGTCAAGCAAGAGATGGGAATTAGCCAATGCGATGGACGCAGAACAAGAAAAAGTCCAGTATATAACGCGGGGAACTCCAAGGACTTTGGCCACCTCTTCCATGTAGGCGAAGAGACAATCTATTATTATGCACGTTATTGGCGGGGCCTCATCGGTTGTGCTTTGGAGGAGTCGAACCATGGCGGGGCTTAGTTTGTGCATTGCTTCGAAATACTCATGGATTATCAGATGGCGAGGGTGGTGAGGAGGGAGGTCATCAGGAAGAGAGAGAAAGCAAAAGTGCATTCCTCACTGGTACAACTGACGGGAGACGGTCGTGGCATCATTGGGAGGTCTAAAAATCCGTTGCTCAATCCACTCCGCGTTGATTTAAGTGATGAAAAAATGACCTTGGTATGATTTTCTAATACACGTCTCGAAAATGTTGGCTAGGTCAATATAGAGAGCATTCGATCTTGTCATATAATTGTACTATTTAGGGTCGGCAGCTATATAAGATTCCAATTATTGTTATAGTACTTGGGTCCAGTATAAATTCATTACATATAACTTTTTCAATAGTTAAATTTTTCTTTAGGTAAACTGTAATGACTTTTTAATTTACTATTTTAAAAAATGTCATTTGTCTTTCTTTCTAATGATTGATATGGAGATTAATCATTGCAAAAATTAAATTATTGTTTATTTCATTTTTAAATGTTTTAATTATTTTTAATGCTTTGTTCAATTTTCATAATCTATTATTTGTATAATTTACAGTACATTAGTACTTGTACCACAATGACATGCAAGGGTTACATTGAAAGAAAATTATATATAAGCTAATGTGTTATAGTGTAGAATGTGATGTGTACAAAATATAGTAATTTAATTTACAATATCTTCTGTATAAAATAATAATTTTGTGTAGACAGTTTTGAAATGCAATATACAATTTGTAAACATCTTTTTGTGTATACTAATATATATACATATATAATTTAATCGCCTCTTTAATTGTAACATTTTACATGCAATTAAATTGTCAATAAATATGTGATAGAAATCCTTCAAATGTTATTCAATTTCCAACACAAAATTTGGATATAATTGCAAGATAAATTGTATTTTTCTTGAAGTTTTGAGGACTTGGAATCAAATGTGTCCACCAAATTTCATCTCATGTACCCTGCAAATATATGCACAATGATTTTGTTGAGATAATAGTGTGAGCATTCAAGTAGTTGATAAATAGTAATGTTACTCTTTTAAGTCATATAACAGTTTTAAGTCATATAGCAGTTCATGATGAGAAGGAACAAATGATATGTTTTTTTCACTAGGTATGTGTAACACCCCAAAATTGGCACCTAATATCCTAATCAATTTTGGTGCATTTACTTATCTTCAAAGTCCTATTATACTAGGCAAATTCTTCCCCTTATTGACTTTAATTGACTGAGTTTCAAATGCAAAAAACCCAAATTTGCATAAATCTGACATTACATTTAATTCCTAAATTCTCAATGATTATTAGCTAAAAATCCCTATGATTAATTAATTTAAATCTAAAGTCCTAAGTGCTTTTAATTAAATCAATTCCACCCCCTTTGGCTAATATACATAAAAGGAATTGAAAGGTTATTTAATTATTGGGTGAATTATCCTCAAAAAGGAATTCCATAATTCCATGTGAAAGGACACTTATGTGGCAATAATTCACCCTTTTATTTAAATAATCTTTGCTTATTTTTCTCAAATGGAGAATGAAGAGACAACTATTTCTTTTCAAGAAACTCTTCATCCTCTTTCCATGGTTTTCTATAAATTGGACTTCTTTTCTTCATTAAGGAGGATTTTTTTGAGAGCATCAATATTATAGGCAATTTACATTTGATTTTCATGTTTTTAAGCTTATTTGCATAATTAGTGTAAATTTCAATTGGAATTAAAGATATATGCCTTCATTTAAGATTCATTTCTATATCTAATATTTCAATTTGATGTTTTCAAGCTTTCATAGATTACAAGCAATTCAATTCTAGTCTAAGAGAAAATTCCTTTCATAGATTACAAGCTTTTCATTTATAGACTAAGAGTATTTGCTTTTTTTCTAGTTTAATTGCATTTTACTTCATAGAGTAGTTGCAAATCATTCTTAGATTAGTGTAATTCAATTTCTTAGTCTAATTGCATCTCTTTACATAGACTAGTTGCAGATTTCTCATAGAATAATGGCAATTCTCCTCTTCTTGCATTCTTAAATCCTCCATGTTAGCAATGGTTAGGTTGTTGGCTCTCGTTCTGAGGATAAAACTCAACATCCACATCTAATTAGGAGCCAACAGGTCGCCTCAATCAAATTTGTAGAGAAAACAATTCATGTTTGTCTTTGTGAATCAAACGATTGTGTAAGGACTATGTTGTGTTTGTGTTGAATTCAGAGGTCCACATTCAGCATACAATAGTATGAAAAGTAATGTTGCTCATTTAAGTCATATGATATTTTTGGATGAGAAGAAATTAATGACATGTTAGTTTTCACTGGGCATGTTTTACATTGAAAGATGATATTTTAACCTTTTTAGTGCTATATATATAGCACTAAAAAGGTTTAAATGCCATCTTTCAATGTAAAACTCAGAGAGAGGAAACAATTACATCCTAGATTCTGGGACCTCCATGTCATGTCTAGCTAGAGTAAGTGCACTATTGAAAATAGTTCACTGTGAGTGGAGTCCTGTGGCAATCATGTCAGCACTCATGACCACTTCTTACACGCTAGATAATGCTAACAATACTATTACAGGCAATAGTAGGGATAGGATACCGGCCACTCCCTTGGAGTTCAGTGTGGGCCACGTTGATCCTAATAAAGCCGTAGATCCTAGACTTATCTACGACATCAGTGAAGAGGACTACATCAACTTTATAAGCACTCTCAATTACACCACCCAACAAATTCAAACAATTTCCTATCCTAGTGGTCTCGACTTGGGCACTGACGGGCTAAAATATCCTTCCTTCACTGTAGTAGTCAACAAGAATGCTACTTTCTCCTCCTCTTCGACATTCAATCAATCACCATAACACTTGTTTCCTGCCCTAGTGGTCTCGACTTGGGCTCTGATGGGCTAAACTATCCTTCCTTCACTACAGTATTCAACAAGAATGCTTCTTTCTCCTCCTCTTTGACATTCAATCAATCACTGGAACACCTGTTTCCTGCCCTAGTGGTCTCGACTTGGGCTCTGACGGGTTAAACTATCCTTCTTTCACTACAATATTCAACAAGAATGTTTCTTTCTCCTCCTCTTCGACATTCAATCAATCACTGAAACACCTATTTCCTGCCCTAGTGGTCTCGACTTGGGCTCTGACGGGCTAAACTATCCTTCCTTCACTGCAGTATTCAACAAGAATGCTGCTTTCTCCTCCTCTTTGACATTCAAAAGAACATTGACAAATATGGTAAATGGTACATCATATTATAGGGCTGTTGTTGAGGTGCATAAAGGACTCAAAATAGAGGTAAGTCCTTCAAGTCTTCAATTTACTGAGAAATTTCAAAAGCAAAATTTCACTCTTGTTGTTGAGGCTGAGAAAAGTATGGATGTTGTGTACGGGTTTCTAAGCTAGATCAATAACATGGGTCATGTGGTGAAGAGTCCTGTAGTAGCACTCTTTGAATAAAAAATAAACTAGCAATTGCATCTTGTTGTGCACTGAGTATGCCCAAGAGGTATGAAATTAATAAAAAATAAATTAGAAAGGAAAAAAATTGGTATATTTTTTGAATACATCTATGTGGTAAATGATGTCAATTGGTAGGTCATTCATTAAAATTTTTTTTTGGTGCAACACAGGTGTTAATGGAGAATGGTAGCTTCTACTTATAAGGATCCAAACATGGTTGAAACAAAGCCTTTGAATGTGTAAGATAATAAAGTTTCATCATCAATAAGATCATTCTGTATTTGATGGTGTAAAGTTGAGATTATAATTAATTTAAAACTTATTGAAATTACATTACACAAATAGCATTATGAAAGTTAAATGTAATTTTATATTATACAGTGTTTTTGATTTTAAAAAGTAGCCAAAACTGGGGGCTGACCTGAAGAGAAAACCAGCACGAGGAGTGTCGATAACCAGCAAAACACCCACATCAGACTCTCAGCCTATGCCAATTTTGAAAACCAAACCAAGAAATAAAATCAACAGGCCCTAGCTCCAACACAGAGCTGGTAACCAGCCTGGAAGTCCTAACAGGTCCCAACCTCACCATAAGGTTGGTAACCAGCCTGTGGTGGTAATTAACAGTAGAGTTATCATTAATAGTAATAAACAATAGATAGCAGTAATTAACAGTAAAAATCAATTTGGTAGTCGTAACAGGCCCCAACCTCACCATGAGGTTGGTAACTAGCCTATGGTAGTAATTAATAGTAGAGTTATCATTAACAACAAAAAATAACAGATAACAAAAACTAGACATTAAATGAAGATCAAACAGGCCCACATCGCCCAACTGGAAAGTCCAGTAAAAAAGGTTAACCATAGACAAAAGGGACTAATTGAGGTTACCTTCCCGGCCTTTCAACATGAGCTTCAGCCAATTGTCCGCAAGGAACTGGTATAGTTTTTCATCCTTACACTCACCTCCCAGGTTCATTTTCTCCATGTGAAGGAGTTGGAGTGTAGTGGCAGCCACATGCATGACCTTCACTACAAAATCTGCAATCCTGTTGAAGCTTTCCCTGAGATTATTGATTTCCATTGTCATTTCCTTTATCTCCACCTTGGGGTCAGATAGCAACTCCTGAGGACTAGCATTACTAATGGGGGTGTCACTCACAGCATTAGACAATTTATCCTCTATTTTTTTAGGGTCCTCTTGGGTAATATTTATAACCACCTGAGGGCTAGGGGACTATGGAGTTAGGAGTGGTGAGTCCACTTTCACCTCCTCAAAGAGTTTTTTCTTCAAGAGGTCATAGGCAAGGAGACCAAAACTGGCCGAGACTTGAGAGTCATGGCTTTTCACAGACCCCTCCATAATAGGGCTTTGCTTCTTTTTATCCTTATCATTCTCCTTGACCTTAATTTTATTTCCCACTTTAGATTTCCCGCTGGTTGCCTGCTTGATATCTTCTTCCTCCTCCGAATCTTCTTCCTCTTCTTCCTCTTCAGTGCTTATATTATACAATGTTAATTTTATACAATTAAATTATACAGTGTTAATTTAATTGTATAAAATAATTTAGTACAATAATATATTAACTTAAAATATAAAACTAATTACCTCATTACTCAATTACATAAGCATTTTACATGATTGACAAATTAAGCAAGAAAATATATCTATCCTATCCAATTAATAATAAAAATTAAAATTGATTTCTTAGCATTATGAAAGTTAAATGTAATTTTATATTATACATTGATAATTTAATTGAATAAACTAATTTAATACAATAATATATGAATTTACAATATAAAACTAATTAACTCATTACTCAATTACATAAGCATTTTACATGATCGATAAATTAGGCAAGAAAAAATACCTATCATGTTTAATTAATAATAAAATTTAAAATTGATTTCTTAGCATTATGAAAGTTAAATGTAATTTTATATTATACATTGATCTTTTAACTATATAAACTAATCTAATACAATAATATATTGATTTAAAATAGAAAACTAACTAACTCATTACTCAATTACATAAGGATTTTCCATGATCGATAAATTAAGCAAGAAAAAATACCTATCATGTCCAATTAATAATAAAAATTAAAATTGATAAGGAATGAGATAAATTAAGCAAGAAAAAATAGCTATCATCTCCATTAATAATAAAAATTTAAATTAATAAGAAATGAGATTGATTAATTAGGAAAAGCATACTTAAAAAATAATTGAGTTTGGTTTGTTTAAATCTTAAAGCTTACTTCCACACTCCATAAAACTTCAAGAACAATTGTGTACCAATAGAATTTTTTGGAATCACTCAAAAGGATTCAATAGAAGTTGTATGCTTAGGAGAACATTTTTTTTAGCTTTACCTATTTAAATTTTGTTGTACTAGAAATATCATAAAACTATTATAAGTTTGTTCCCTGACACTACTTATTTATTTGTTTAATTAGATATTTTGTCCATGTTTAACTGTTTGTTTTTTTATTGCTAGTAAAAATGGGTTTTATGGGGACCTGAAATCCCTTACAAAAAAGCATAAAGATAGGTAGAAAAAAATAGACTAAGCAGAAATAGGACTATAAACCAGCCCGCAGATCCAGATGAAGCCAAAAAGCCAAAGAGAGAAGCTAGAAACCAACTTGAATCTCCAGCCACCAGAAACCAAAAGACAAAGCGCCAAAAAATAGGTGAACACTAGAGCTAGGCCAATTGCAGGAGAGTGCCCTCCACTTCCTTAGCTCTTTGTTTTTATTAGAAAAAGTAGCCAAGATGAGGGGGCTATCCCGAAAGGACAAAGCAAGCACAAGAAGTGCAGACAACCAGCAGACAACCAGTACAACATAGGGGTCAAAGCACCCTCACCCATACCCTTTTTCAGCATAAAAAAACTAGAAAATAAAACTAACAGACCCCAACTCCATCATGGAGCTGGTAACCAGCCTGCACTCCCTAACAGACCCTAGCATCACCTTGGAACTGGTAACCAGTATGTGCAAGTAAGAATCTAAGTACTTAACATTAACACAGGAAATAGCAGTAAAGCAGGAAATAAAACTAAACTAGTAGTAAGAGTAAATCCTAACAGACCCCAGCTTCACCTTGAAGCTAGTAACCAGTCTGTGAAAGTAAAAAACATAAAAGAAAAGATTACTTTTAGTATTCATGGAGTTAAGTCTAAACCCATCATAAGAGTATATCAGAATCACAGAAAAGCCCTCAATGGCTAGCCAAAAAAAAACAAAGACAAAGTAAAGCATGGAAAAGGAGGAGGTTAATTGGGGTTTTTACCCCCATTTTATAGCAGCAGCTTAAGCCAATCCTGTGCAAGGAATTGGAAAAGCTTCTCATTCTTGTGTGCTTCCTCCTGAGAAGACCCCTTCACCATTTGCAAGAGCTACAGAGTGGTAGCTGCCGAGTGCATTACTTTCACCGCGAACCCAAGAACTTTGTTGAAGCTATCATTTAGGTTCTTAATTTCCTCCTTGACCATAGTCAGATCCATTTTAGATACCGAGTCCAGGGAGGAAGCATGAAGGGTTTTAACCTCCTTTTGGATATGGGCAATTTCATTCTCCATGGCCCAAAGCCTCTTAGTCATCCTATCCTTAACCTCCGGGGATCCACTTTTGGAATTCACCTCTCCCTTGGGCTCCTCCACCTCTGCCTGAGGATTCACAGATAGCTGGGAAGTGATTTGTGAGTTTGTGATCTTATCTTTGGGAATCTTTCCCTTGGAAAGGTACAAGATAGGCATAGTGAAGCTAGCTGAGACATGGGAAGAATCGAGGCTTTTTTTGTCCCCACCCAGGTCTTGAGGGACTTTGCCTTTTTCTTTTTCCTTGATTTTTCTTTTTTCCCCTTTTTATTGTTCCCACTGGTGCTACTTTTTTTGCCTCTTTCTCTGAATCTTTTATTTCCTCCTCCTCTTCAATGTACCGTTTCCTAACCTCTTTCTGCTTGAAATAGGTTTTGGCAATTCTGTTGGACCTTTGAATTTTCTCAGTATCTTCCTCATCCTCCTCTAACTCAATGGTGATTTGGGTGCCACCCATGGACCTAGCATTAATTTTTTTATCTGGGGTTTTTGATGAAGATGAGGGGTTAGGAGCGCTCGTCGCTTCCATAGTACCCTTAGGCGTGGTATAACCCCGTAGAGACACAATTCTAGGTTGACAAAGGGCGAGGTGGAAATTACAGAGGCAGAGGATAAGCCCTTGGTGGAGGATACAATAATTTTTCTTAGCTTTTAAATTTTCTCTAACATCTAAAACTAAAGTTTCAAGAGAGTGCAGAAGGTAGAACAGGAAGGGTATAGTATCATTGTACCTAAAGTGATTGAGTAGGGGAAAGTGGTAGTTGTACAGCATGTGCCGAAGCAACCTTCCAGGGTAATGTACTTCATGAGAATGAGGCAAACATAATTCCATGGGCTAGGTAATTCCTCCCTTTTAAATCCTCCAAGGATTGGAACCAGAATCTTAATTTGTTTTAAAAATATCGCCTTTCTAGTATCGTCGCGGCTCTTTGTAATCTTTTTCCACTTTTTTCCATCTGTGGAGAGACCTGTGGCCTGAGAAATGACTTCTTCATTCACCTCAAAGGTGATACCATTATGGTGACTTTGCGCTCTGACCAAGTCTTAACTAGCTACATGGAGATTATTTCATCATACCCTCCCATAGCTTCCACGTATGGGTAAAACCCACCTTCCTTCAAATAGGTTATCACACACTAGTTTTTGAGAAACCCGACCTCAATCCTAGAGGGTTCCACCCTCACCATATCACCGCCCATATCAGAGCTATACTCAGGATTAATCTCAAGTTGTATCTCCATAGACATAACACCTTTCCCACCACTACCAAACACTCTCCAAACTAGCGTCTTGCGAACATTACCAACCCAGAACCAGAGGATAGAATTGTAGAGGATGAAAAACCAGAAGGGAATAAAGTCCAACTTTTTGAAATGACAAGTGCCGGTCGCAAGATTATCCAGATTAATTGTAGGGTTTTTGCATATCTTGTGATGATTACTTTCCTCATAATTAATGCACCACCTAGCCCTATCTATCATGTCCAGCGCATCCTACCTCATGTTATTCTCCACATCAGTTAAAAATTTGAAAATGTCTATAATTTTCCCTAAATTGGAGTAAATAGCCCATCTTTTTAGACTTCTAAAATTATTAAAAGCCTTTCCCATCACTTTTTGATAATTTGAATTCTGCCCAATCCTCATGATTCTATCTACTGCCTCATCCGTCCAATCATAGTCGAGCTTGTACATCATAGGTTAGGAATTTTATTTTTTGACAAGAAAATAAGTTTGCTTGGAAAGGGAGCCCAAGTTCCTCCAGCATCTGAGACCATGTTGATTGAGCCTCATGGCTGCCAACTTGTCTGCCACAACATTTCCCTCCCAAAAAATGTGCTGTAATTTAAACTCATCAAATCTGGGGAGAAGCAACCAAATGTCTTGCAGTAGATAGGACAGTTTCCAGCTAGCTTTAAAATTTCCTTTAACCATCTCAATAATTATTTTTGAGTCCCCCTCTATAACCAGTCTTTTAACTCCCAAGGTAACTGCCACCTTTAGGCCCTATAGAAGGGTACAGATTTCTACCATGTTATTGGACCCCATGCCAAGGTTTATCGTATAGGCAATGATCATCTTTCAATTATTGTCATGAAGGATACCCCCACCCATAGTAGAGCCATCAGAAGTGGCTCCATCAAAGTTTAGTTTTGTGAAATTTTCCTCTGGTGGGGACCATTTGGTATTTAGTCTAGCCAAAAACTTTGAGCAGTCAAACCTATAGAAGGAGGAAGGTAATTTCCATTCCTTAGCAATCAAAAAGTCAAGAATCCTAGGAGGGGAGGTGGGAGTTTTCCATTGGTAGGTAGAAAGGTTGTCCTTTAGCAGATTCATAGTTAGATGTGTCGTTCTCTCAGCATCATTCTCCTCCCCTCTGAAAATCTAGTTGTTCCTTTCCTTCCAAAGGCTGCAAGAAATATGTGGAGGTAAAAATCTCAAAAGGATGTTGATAAGTGGGTGCTTCCCAAGATTTCCCCAGTTGCAGAAAAATTGATCCAATTCCTCCATGAAGACCCAATTCAGTCTCATAATACCCAAAAATTTTGTCCAGACCAGGGACGCGTAAGGATAGTGGATGAGGATGTGATTGATAGATTTTGAATGAGTTTTACAAAGACCACATCTATTAACTAATTGTATCCCCCTTTTCTAGAGATTATCAAGTGTAAGAATTTTACCATGTAGAGCAGTCCACCAGAAGAAGTTGATTTTGGGGATTAATTGGGGAGTCTAGACTTCCCCCCAGCTTTTTTCATTCGCCATAGTCTTCAGACTGGTTAGATAAGCAAAATTCACCATTATTTCCCTAGAGTTATTATGACACCAGATGGCTTTGTCTTCGATCTGGGAAATAGGAATTCTGATGCCTTCAACGAGATTTTGGATTTCTTCTATATAAGGCGGGACTTGTATCTGGTCCTGGAAAGCATCAGTAAGAGCTTTCCAATTCTTACCTTGGGAGATGTAATTGTCGACTTTATCTCCAAAGTGGGAGATCAGTCTATCTTTGAGAGTACCAAACTTTGTCTGTCCAAGGGGTTTTTCCCCCACCCACAAATCATCCCAGAAACAGATGTGAGTGCCATTACTGACCAGCCATTTTAGACCTTTGAGGAGACTTCCTTTGCTTTTATAGATGAAATTACATATTCTTGAGCCAGAGGGAAGATTTTTCCCATAGGGGAATTGGTCGTTGTAGAAATATTTTGCCTTCATAATCCTGCACCATCTCGCGGTTCCTCTAAAGAGCTGCTAGCCCTATTTAGATGTGTGAGCTTTATTCAGGTCCTTATTTTTCTCACTCCCAGCCCTCTAATTAGCTTTGGCTGGCAGACAGTGTCCTAGTTGACCAAATTCATTCTAGCCTTTTCCTCCGTCCCCGACCAAAGAAAGTTCCTCTGAATTTTTTCTAGTTTCTCCGTATTCCTGTCATTAATTTTGAAAAGTGACAAGAAATAAACTGTGATACCTTGGAGTGCAGCTGAAAGAAGTTGAATTTTCCCAACGTTTCTGAGGACCTTGCCTTTCAAACCGGCTAATTTTTTTTGCATTTTCTCTAGAATGGAGTTCCAGAACTCATCAGCAACTTCCTTAATCATGAGCAAAAGACCGAGGTAGGTATCCAGGACCGAATCTCCCTTACAGCCCAGGCAATTCACAATTAGAGTCTGCACTCTCAATTCGGTGTTGAAGAAGAAAATTTTGCTTTTGTTGTAATTGATCACTTGTCCCAACACCAAAGCATATTTGTTCAAAAGGTGTTTCCACTCTCTAGCTTCATAGGTGCAGGCTTTTCTGAAGAGAAATGTATCATCTAAAAATTGTTGCAGAACCTCAGGGTTGAGGGTGGAAGTCAGTTTCAAACCAGCAATAGATCCAGCATTTTCCAATTTCAGTAAGTTTCGAGCCAGATCTTCAGCCACCAAGAAGAAAATGTAAGGGGAGAGAGGGTCCCCCTGACGTAAGCCCCTTTTAGGAGTGAAGGATCCCCAGGGAGTGCCATTGACTACCATAGCAAAGTTGACCATTTCCACTACCACCTTTATAATATTGATGAACTTTTCATGAAACCCAAATTTCCTTAGCTCTTTGTTTCTATGTACAGACTTAGCAATTTTGACGCTATCTTGAAGCGCATTACAGCCATACTATAAAATAAAAAAAATTAAAAGATAATAAAATAGTATGTTTACTAACACTTGCACCAAAAATTATTTATATTAATTTTTTTATATTCAAATAATAGATATGACATTTCCTTGTGTTGACTAGGGAAAAAATTAATAGCAAAAATCATTTCAAATATTATGTGAAAATTAATCAAGATTAGTTAGTGTACAAATCCACAAAGAACATTCAAAATAATATGCATTTGATCCAAGAAAAAGATGATGGTCAGATAGGAGAACGAAGACAAATCAGTTGCTTATACTAATCCATCTTTACAATTTGGAAGCTAAGATCAATATAAAAACAAAGGAAATGGAGTGATTAGCCAATATATGAAAATGGGGACACAAAAAATGGTTTGACTTATAATGCTTTTTGTTCTTTGTCCCTATTAAGCTAAGTGATTGTATAATAGTGCTATTCACCATATTAATTTTCAAACAAAATAAATGATTGTATAAAAGTGTTATTAACCATATTAATTTTCAAACAAAATAAAGATAACTGTAACACGTGCATATAATATCTCATTTACAAAATTAATGTCATTCAACTAAAACATATTTAAAAGAAACAACAAGTCAATATATGAATAATAAATAATCAAAATGACACTGCATTCTAGAACACCGTTCTTCATCTTTTGCATAAAATGTCTTAAAGAAAACAAAATATCTTCACTTATACTCGAGTGCAATATATTTCCTCTCCTAAAAATGGGCAAAAAGAGTCCAAATGTCACATATTTACCTGAACAAAAGTAGTTGTGAAAAGATTTTTCCCTATATTGTTCAAAGACAATTGCCAATATTGGCAAGAGCTAATCTAAACAAAATTTATACAGAGGATCAATTGTTATATATCGATCTCAAGAAAGCTTATTACAAAAATATTTACACTTGTAAAAATCTTGGATGTTTAGAAGTGCTCAAAGAGAAAAATTCATAAAACATATATTAAGAGAGCATGGTGTCCAAGAAAAGGAGCAATGATAATATATATATCAAGATCTGTCAACATCACAATGACCAGCCCTAACAAATAGTAGGCATTCAATATCATATAAAGTAGTCTACTTTGTCTTTTGGAAAACCCTCTGTGGAGGTATGTTTGCAAAAGCTTGTCAGATGGAATAGGAACACAATTAATTGCGTACGCAAAAGTATTATCAAATAAACTTGTACATTATTCCCAACCAACATAGGAAAATAAATTCCAAAATGAATGGTAGAAACCAAGGTTGTATGTCTGAGAATCGATGAATTACTAGCTTTTTGAGGACCATAGCACTTTAATAGCTGACGGAGGCAGCGTATGCTGAGGCAGTGTATTCAAAGGCACTACTGAGCGGATGACTCCCACAAGCTGATGGTGGTGAATACTGCAGATTTTTTTCCTTGTTTACACGATGTTCATGCATATATCATGGCATTTTGGAAGGAATAGGTTCTTCCCTTATGTGACATGTTAACCCTGGATACTTCTGGCGACATTTTCTCAAGTCTGTTGACATCACCAAAATTTTTGGTAAGTGAGACATGATGTTTCAAACCCAAAATAGCCTTATCAGCTAATTATAATAAAATCATTAAAGAAAATAAACTATACTCTACATCATTTTATTTACCGCTGCTCTAAAACAGATAATATTAAACATACACAACACTTTCATAAACCAAATCTCTATTCACTTTTATAATATATCAATGGTGATTACATCTCTATATATAGAGGTTTATTTGAAAGTGAACTCAACTATGAAATTAATACAACTATGAAACTGCATTCCAAGTCGACAGATGACAATGAGTGGTGGAAGAAGTCCATCACATAAATATGAAACATGTCAATTACAGTTTCAGTTATTTATGACAGTCAAAACTAACTTCAAACAAATTCTACAAATTGCATATGAGGTGGAGATTCTCCTTATTATCTGCAGTAGTGGACAACTAAGTTATTTGACTAAAACAAAATAAGTGAATATTGCATAAATGAAGGAGAAGAAATTAATTCTCTCCAACATTCCTCCTTAATTTCTTCTTCTAACATCTTGAACATCGATCATTCCCAGATTTTTTATTAGATACTCAAAATTATCCTTTGGTAGTGCCTTCGTGAAAATGTCAGCTAATTGATCTTCAGATCTACAAAAATCAAGATATATTTCTCCATTGTTGATCAACTCTCTAATGAAATGGTATTTGTTGTCAATATGCTTGCTCCTTTGATGGAAAACATGATTCTTTGATAAAGTAATTGCTGATTTATTGTCCCAATAGATTGGTGTTGGCTACTCTTGTGCTTGAAGTAGATATTCCAATATTTTCCTCATTCAAATAGTTTGACATGCTATTGATGTGGCTGCTATGTACTCAGCTTCTGATGAAGAAAGTGTTACAATAGGTTGCTTCTTTATTCCCATGAGATTGCACTTGTACCACAATGAAGGACATATCTGGAAGTACTCTTCCTATCATCAACATCACCTGCAAAATCACTATCAATATAACAAATCAAATCAAATTTGTTAGCTTTGGAATATATAATTCTATATCCACTTGTCCTTGCAATGTATCTTAGTGTCCTTTTCCCAACTTTCCAATGAGAGTCTTGTGGTGTATCCATAAACCTTGAAATTAGGCTAACACCATACATGATATCTTGCCTTGTAACTATAAGATACAATAAACTTCCAACAAGTCTCTTAAACAAGGTTGGATTAACATGTGACCCCTTCTGATCTTTGCTTAGTTTTGTTCCTGTTGAAATTGGAGTTATGGCTGGTGTACAATTCATCATATTAAATTTTCTTAATACATCTTTGACATACTTTGTTTGACAAATGAAAATCCCTTTATCAGATTGAACAACTTCAATGCCTGAGAAATATCTCATCATTCCCAAATCAGTCATCTCAAACTCTTTCATAATTGTTTTCTTAAACAAGTCAATGGATAAATCACCCATAAAAATCAAGTCATCAATATAAAGACATACAATCAAAACTTGATTTTTCTCATTGATTTTTGAATATAATGTAGGTTCACTTGTACTTTTGTTGATTCCATCACTCAGCAAATATGAATCAATTCGACTATACCATGCCCTAGGCTCTTGTTTCAAACCATATAAATCTTTCTTCAACTTATACACTTTATTTTCATGCCCACATAACTCATAACCTGGTGGTTGTTACACATAGACTTCTTCTTCAAGAATACCATTCAAAAAAGTAGATTTTACATCCATCTAAAAAACTTTCCAACCATTATGTGCTGCTATAGCTAAGACAATTCTCATTGTTTCAAGCCTCGCAACTAGAGAAAATGTTTCATTATAATTTATCCCATACTGTTGTGCAAACCCTTTTGCTACTAATCTAGCCTTGTACTTGTCAATTTCACCTTCTGCATTAAATTTGGTTTTATATATCCATTTGACACCAATACAAAATTTACCTTGAGGAAGATCAACTAGCTCCCATGTTTGATTTCTTTCTATAGAATCAATCTCTTCATACATAGCTTGGATCCAATGTTCCTCCTTAACTACTTCTTCAAAATATATAGGATCATGAGAGAATAAAACAAAATTTGAGTATAAATCAAAATTTTCTTCACTTTGATCATATATATCTTTCAAGTTTCTCATTTTCTTATTCTGTGATGAAGCAAGTGAAGAATTTGTCCTATTACTTGTATTAGGAGTAGATTGACTTAATGAATGACCTTGTAAGATATTCCTTTGAGGAGTGGTTGGTCCTGCTTGATTTGGTTGACCACCTTGTTCTTCTTGTTCTTATTCACCATTTAATATTGGTGCTTCAGCAGTGACTTCATTATCAACATTTTCATCCCATGCTTCTTCCTCCTTGAATATGGCATCCCTACTAGTGATTAATTTCTTTGAAATTGGGTTAAATAATATGTAGGCTTTCGATTCTTCACTATAGCCAATGAAAATACATTTTTCACTCTTATCTTCTAATTTTCTTCTTAATTCCCCTGGCACTAAAACATATGCACCACATCTAAAGATTCTAAGATGAGATACAAAACATTTCTTACCATTCCATGCTTCTTGTGGAATCCTTTCTTTCACACTTTTTGTAGGACTTCTATTTAGAATATATATTGCACATGATACTGCTTCAACCCAAAACTCATTAGACAAGTTCTTAGCCTTAAACATACTCCTTGCTATCTCCATTATGGTTCTATTTTTTCTCTCCGCTACACCATTTTGCTGTAGTGTGTATCTTGCTGTAAATTTTTTGTTGATCCCATTATCTCTGCAAAAATCTAGAAATTCATTAAAAGTATATTCACCTCCCCTGTCAGATCTAAGTACCTTAATAAATAGTCCACTTTGTTTCTCAACTCTTGACTTAAACTCTTTAAATTTATTAAAGGCTTCAGACTTCTCCTTCAAAAAATATATCCAAGTTTTTCTGCTGAAATCATTCCTCCTAAAGATGGATTTTGCATTGGACCACATATGTCAGTGTGAATTAATTCCAAAGGCACTCTAGCTCTATATGAAATTCCTACTGGAAAATTTTTTCTATGTTGCTTTTCCAAAATACAACTTTCACAAGAGTTAGTGGGTTGCTTAATTGGTGGAAATCCATTTACAATATTCTTCTTTTGTAATAAGCTCAACCCTTCAAAATTAAGATGACAAAACCTCAAATGCGAAATCCATGTTTGATCTAAATAAACTTCCTTGAAATTAACTTCCCCTATTTCTTGAATTTGATGAATATGAAGTGGGAACATTCGGTTCCTAGTCATGTTCCCTTGTGCAATTAACTTATCACTAGGATTCTTATCCATAATTGTGCAACATCATTGTTAAAGAAAACTTTAAATCCTTTTTCAATGAACTATCCCACACATTATATTATGCTTTAACCCAGGCAGAAAGTAAACATCAGGAATACACCCCTTTTCTCCATTTTTAGTCAATACATGTATTGTAAATTTTCCAATAACAGAAACCACACTATCATTTCCCAATTTTACTTCAGATTTTATAGACTCATCCAAACAAGAAAATAATTCTTTATTCCCTATCATGTGATTACTACACGCACTATCTAAAAACCATATATCTTTAGTACTTTCTTGAGCAATATTACAAGTTATAAATAAAATTTCTGAATCATTATCAGATACTTCTGAATAATTTGCATTTTGCTTATCAATATCATCTTGTTTCTTCTTACATTCATTTGCAAAATGGCTATATTTCTTACAATAATAACATTGAACATGAGTCTTATCAAACCTTTGTGATTTCTCTTGAAATTGATTCCTTTCACTTCCTCTAAAATTGAATCTTCCTCTTCCTTTGTTAAATGAAACATGTGATCTGAAAGCATTATTTGAAGTGGAATTGCTATTCCTATTTACTCTTGATTCATGAGACAACAAAGACCCAAACAACTCACTTATTGATAATAGAATAAGTTCCTAGATTCTTCAATAGCCACTACAATATTATCAAACTTGTTAGGTAGAATTCTAAGAACCTTTTCAACCATAGTTTGATCAGTTACATTTTCCCCATATGATCTCATTTGATTAACAATATTTGTAACTTCAGTATAAAAGTGATCAACAGAACCAGATTCATTCATATGAAGATTTTCAAAACTGTTTAGCCTTGTTTTCTAACTCTTCTTGGCAATTCGCATATTCAGGAATCGATCATAGAATCACATTTAATCTTGCAAGATCACATCCTGGATACGCCCTCGTACCACATAAATTCCACCTTGCATCTGGTTGGCAAGGGCTCGTATCCGGTGAAAAGGCTCGCATCCTGGATACTATATCACATTCAGTAGGATTTTAGGCTCGTATTTGGTTGAAAATATTGTCTACTTCATTTTCCTAATCCTAACAAGTTTGACAAGTTGTGCTTTTTGTCTCTTACAGATTAACAAGTGTTTTGCAGTTATTTTTGGCGGTTTTCATGGAGTTGGATTAAACAGATACTAACGTGGTTTTTACAGGTTGCCAAACCCTCCCATCTTAAATTCTATTTATTTTCTTTTCAAACACTTAAGACCATTTCTCCACTTGCTAAAATAACTAGATATTATGCTCTTTTCCTCTTGAGGAAAATCAGAAAGTTGAACGTTGTCTTATCATTTGTGATGAAATTGGGGGTAACTGAATAAGAAAACACATTGTTTAATTCATTTTGGGATAGAAATTGAACAAACACAAATCACTAAATCATGTGGGATCAATGAACAAAATTGTATAATTCTTTTCAGATTTAGTAATTGAACAAAACAAAGCACTAAATATGTGGCTCAATGAACAAACACATCATTTAACTGCTTTTGGATCATAAATTGAACAAAACAAACTCACTAAATTTTTGTGGTTAATTGAACAAAACAAACTTTCCCTTTCTATTTTCTTTAAAGATAGGAACAATTAAATCAAGCTCAACATGGCTTGAAGGGAAAGAATCTTGTTTTAAGTGTTTAAAGAGAAAACGGCATGGACTAGGAGAGTATGCTCTTCTTCTTTTGAAGAATCAGAAATCTAGAAATTCTAAGCTCGCCAATCCTGGTTACTGATCTTTTAATAGTAGAGGGCCTGCCGGTTGAGGAAAAAATCTCCCGGGAACGACCCAAGTGAGGACAAGTCTTGTGCTGACCCTTCCAACTCACTATAAATAGTTGCTTCCTTGTAGGCAAAAGCCTTGAAAGATGGAACTAGTTTTGTTCTTGGAATTTTGACATCATTCCTTGAACATATCGGGGTATATATAGAGAGGAGCCGCTTGAATCTTGCTTGTGAGAATATATATATTCAAGTACTCATAGGGCTATATGCCTCAATTTTGCCTTGTGCAATTCTATGGGGGACAATTTTGAATGGATTTCCCAATAATCTACAACAACTTCAACTGAAAAAAAAACCTGATTCATCCCCAAAAGGGTGATAATCTTTGTGCAAGGCAAAAAGTAATTGCCCCAAGACACTCGTCATATCATGCCCTCACTTGCATTTGGAGTCAGCTAATACAACATCATGAATGGAGCCATTGCGTACTTGGTGATGGCTGTATTTTGATTAGCATTTGAGTGTGTACCTAAGTCAACAAGCAAATATTTTCATCCTCCACCTAGAAAATAGGACAAAAGAGTGTTTGATTCATCCTTTTAACAGTGCAAAACTGTTTGACATGTCCAAAAGATCACTAAAAAGATAAGCTCCTCAAAAAAAATCAACAAATTTCAAACCCTCAATTACAAGTGTTTTTCACATCCTACAAACACCTCTTAATGCAATCTAGAACCAAACGACTTCACGCACTTCAAAAACAAATTTTTCAAAATTAACCAAAATTGACAAGACCATCATAAGACCGCATCCTATTTTTCCTAAGTCGTATTTAGGGTTTAGGATCATATTTGGTGCATTGGATCGCATTTAGTTAGAATATAGTCGCATCCAGGTTTTAGGATCCCATCTGGTTCCATCAGAGGCTCGCATCTGGGAGCTTGCATTCAGGGCAGTGGGCATTTCTAGCAGTTTTTCTTAGGAGGTCTCAGTTGATTTAGGTACCCTTTTTAGTCTTTAGCTAGTCCCTATTGTTTCTTCTGGTCTCCCTGTTGTTATTTTCAAACACTTTCAAAATGTCCACCTTGCATGCCTATTCAGTCTTTCACGATTGGTTCAATACGTGTGGTCTATTCATTTTCTATCAACAACTTGATTCTGAGCTCACTATCAGGGCATTCTAACCCTCTGATGCTAGAATCATTTACATCCACCAAAAAACAAATAGTTACTTCTACCTAGACACGCCCACTTGAACGATCTGGAATCCTTACTTGCACTATTGGGAAACGTTAACAAAGTTGAGAACCAAACTTCATGGTTAACATGAGACACAACAAGTACACAACTGAAGGATCAAAAGTGCCTCCTAAAACACCACACTTCCAAGGAGAAACTTCTTGCAATTCCCTTTTTTATTTTGATTCACCTCAAATGGATAGCCACACTAACGAATGGAGTAAGGCCTTTGAGGGTTATGATCATGGAAAACAAGCACAATCCATAGGCACGAAAGAAGAAGAAAGACCCAAGTTTGAACATAATCTGTTTGGGTCAGATAGTGAGGAAGAGATCCCTGAAGATGAGTACAAGAAACTCAAAAAAAGTAAAAGGATCCACAAGTTATTGGAACGAATAATTGGCGATGATAAAGAAAAGCACTTTCTCCATCTAGCATCCATGGGTGTCAAATTACCCAAGGATTATAATGTGGAAAATATCAAAGAAAAGGAAGTACCAAACCCCATATCTATCCTTACTAAACAACTCAATCTAGTGCAAACAGAGCTCACGAACCTCAATCAAGAGAAGGACAAACCTAAAACAAAATACTCTTTGGACGCCATTTGTCCGTTTCCCTTCGACAAGAGTATCACTATGGTCCCGTTTCCTCCTAATGTGGCAAGGCCAAAGTATGAAAAGTACATAGGGGAAACTGATCCACATGACCATGTAAGAAAATTTTGTGCTCTAAGCATTGAGTACATGCACAAACCCACTTACCTCATGCGACTGTTTCCAAAAAGTCTAGGAGGAAATGCCATGGTGTGGTTTTCAAAGTTGAATCCTAAAGTCAAAACATTCAAGGAGTTGATGCAATGGTTCATTCAACATTACTCCTAAAACATCCAACATGACATCACCATGATGGATCTATGTAACACCAAACAGAAAATTGGAGAATCATTTACACACTTCCTACAAAGATGGAGGAAGATTTTTGCACTATATTCATGAGTCATTCCTGAAACAGAGAAGATGGAGATCTTTGTTAATAATCTAGTGCCTGAATTGAGCTATGCTCTACAAATTCAAGACTCTCCTAGCTTCAATAGGATGATTAAAAATGCCCTCCGTATTGAGGAAGTCATGGTCAAAAAGGGGGAGATCACCCTTCAAAATGAGAACAAGGGCAGTAGCTCCAACTCCAAACCTAAATGGTGGAAACAAAACAAAAAAGTTGTCAATGACAGAGTAGTTGATGCCTCTCACATTAATTCTAAACTTGAAGCATTCAATCTGACTAATGGCATGCAAGCGAGCAAACAGGCTAGAATAACGCCTCCCATTCCCAAAGATAACAATGACAATGACAACGGACGAACATGGACTTCAAAACCCCAAAGAACTTTCACACCTTTGGGGGAACCTCTTGAGACTGTCTTAAAAACATTGGTGGATAAAAAAGTTCTTATGATTCCCGATTCTAAACCATGGGAACCAATGGTCAAACCCAGATGGTGGGATGATAACTCCTATTGTGTCTTCCACAAAAACAAGGGACACAAGACAAATAATTTTCTCAAGCTAAAACATGTTATCCAAGACCTCATTGAAGGAGGTAAGATCAAGGTGGACGGACACACTACGAATGAAGATCACACAACATTTAATAAACTATTCCCTAATTATAATCAAGGGGAAACATCTAAAGGGAAAGGTAATGAGATAAACTACACCTATTCCAAGAGTGACAATGTGATCAATATGCTCAGCATTAAAAATGAATCCATCAACATGATCACAATTAAAGGTGCTTCATCCTCCTCAAATGTTGTAACCCAGAGCCAAGCAGAGGTTATGATCAAGGGACCTCCAAAATTGACACCAGCATCAACACCCAAGGTTCCTATTGTAACTATTCCTAAACTAGCAGCTAAACATGTGGTCACTATTTTCAGAGCAAAATATGACTTGGTAGACCAATTGCAAAGAACCGCTACCTAAATTTCCATCTTTGAGTTTCTCAAGATATCCACTGTGCATAGAGAAATCCTAGAACAAGCTCAACATGCTACTAATGTTCCAAAGGATATAGATATAGACAAATTCCAAGAGATGGTCAATCACATCTTAGTGCCACACTACCTCTCCTTTTCTGAGGAGGATGACAAGTCATTGACCCATCCACACAATCAGCCCCTCCATATCAAAGTTCTTATTCATAAATCCCATGTTAGATGCGTATTGATAGATGGAGGTGTAGGATTGAATATCTATACAATGGATCTTGTTAGGAGACTAGGTCTTTCAGAACAAACAATTGAGTCTAGAAATAAGATAACCATCAAAGCTTATGATGAGGAAGAAAGATCCTCCAGAGGTATTATTTGTCTACCCATCAGAGTTGGGACAATTGAAAGGAATGTTATATGTCAAGTTCTGGATCTACCATTGGCCTACAACATTCTACTAGGGAGACCATGGATTCACAAGATGCAAGTTGTACCATCCACTTATCACGAATGCATCAAGTTCCTACATAATGGAATAGAGGTGATAATTCCCGTTGATGCCAACTACACTTGCAACAATATCAAAGCAGGTAGCATGATCCCACACAACAAGGAGGCTATGGACGTAGTTGCTCCTGAAACTACCAAGGACATGGTTATGAAAGGTTTTAAAAAGACATTGAAACTTCAAGAAATAGGTATGGGGGAGTACAAGTTGGACCTGACTCCCACAATGATAGAGCTTCTAGTATCACCGAGATCCTATGGAAAACCATCATCAAAATTCACACCTCTCACAGTCTAGGAGCCAGAAGTACACAAGGAAATGAGCATGATAAAGGCATCCACATATTCTTCAGATAACATAGAAGAATAGGCAGTCTTGAACTGGCTTTACAAAGGAGAACCATTGGACTCTGAGGTCAAACATGTGAAGATATCCCCAACACAGTATGGAAAGGGATATGATTTCCTCAAACAAATGGGTTACAAAGGAAAAGGACCTCTAAATGACACAGGACAAGGGATCATTGAACCCATACCTATGGAGTTCCACCTCAACAGAGATAAAACATGACTAGGATTTAATACTCAATCCAATGAACGTATTTCAAAGCAGAGTCCACCTTTTGAAGAAAATAGTGATAAAACAGATGAGATAGTATCAAAATCATGGCCTTATGAGAGATTACTACATATTGGTACAGAGAATCCTGAATATCAAGGAGAACACTACATACCTAGTTTTGAGGTACCATAGGATCTTCACACTCCTTTGCTAGAACAACCGCCCATTCAAGAGGTGGGAGACACCATAGCTAAAATCACCCAAGAGGAACCCTGGCCACAGAATTTACATCCTAACTAGGGGCAATTGGTCATAATTTCACATGTTCTAGATCTATCACACTTTGATCTACAAGAAGATAATCGAGTCCATGAAATAAACATTGCTAAATATTTAATAGATCTGATGATGATGTCACAGACTCTCATGACTATGAGTGGGATCGGCTATCTATTTCCTTCGAGGAAATTGGGATAGATATAATTCACATGTTTGTAGCTTCCTCGGCTCCTAGTAAATGACCTAACACTCCTTCTAATGATACTGATCCTCCTGAAGTAGAAGAAGAGTTCCTTCCTCCGATCATTGATGGAGACACTGGTGAATACATAACTCTAGAAGAATTTTATAGGCTACAAGCAAGAAGCCTCCTTTTACAAAGGGGTGATGATGAGATATCTACTGACAAGTCACTAGAGTTTGATCCGTATATAACTAACAATGACCCTTTTAACAATGATCTTACTCTTATTCAATCTAAACATCAAAGATATTAACTTAACAGATCGTGTCATGTCGGTTAACAGTTTTGATGCTAACGCAACGTTGTCCATCCCAGAATCTGACTCCCTAACATTGGTACTTCAAGACCTAATCTATGGGACTAAAATAGATCCCACTCCTATCCTCGACTTTCCCAATGACCACTCCCTAGCTTGTTACCTTAATTCTTGTGAACCTCACCCTTCTTCCACCAATGCAAAGAGCGAGAACATGTCATAGGAGGATATCAA
>MU225835.1:507188-544583 GCA_018584345.1 Thuja plicata | reverse complement strand
TGTGGATTCTTCTTTGAAACTCACTGGAATTTCAACACACTTCTTTGATCTTGAGTGATATCTTTGGTTTGAAAACTTGGGATCTTTTTGTTGAAGGAGTCTTGGTGGCGACCTTCACTAGGTTGTAACTTGAAGAGATTGGGATCTTGGTGTAACCTTTGTAGCTTTAAGCCATGACACATGGCACATTCTCTACATCTGGTGGAAATTAACCACTACATTAATTCTTCCTCCCGAGTAACATTATTCTTAGTAGCCTTATTCACTGGTTCTACAATCAAAATAGCAATCTTATTCACTCTATCTTGGAGATCATCATACTTACCTTGATGTCTCTTATTTCATGAAGAAGCCACGAGTTCAACTGATAATCCATCTCAGCCTGCTCTTTAACAACCTGCATAAACCTTGTAGGTTCTTGGCTTTTCTCTATCTCATTTCCATGGCTGCCACCAACATTCTCATTATCTTTTTTATTTTTCTCCTCAATTTTATTACCCTCTAATTTTTCAAAGTTATCCCTGGAAAGCTCACCCTCATTAGACTGAGACCCAGAATAATTCACCAGAATAGGAGTATTGTCGGGATTTACCTTCTCTTTATTTTCAAGTTCAACTCACTATTCTTCTTCTTAGGGGTTTTAGTTCGCACTTCACCTTGGGTTCTAGGCTCTTCTGGCATTTTTTTTCCTTCTTGTCCTTCCATTTCCATGTCCTTAGAACTACCTTTGTTGTCACTATCCATCTCCTTAGAGGAGCTAGTGATATCCTGGTCAAGAGATTTTGTATTCTCCCCGGTTTCCATACCAGTTTCCTCTGAGAGGAACTTATCCGCTTCACCCTTGTCTCCTCTTTCACCCTTCCCCTTAGCCTCTATTTCATTTTCCATGTTCATACCATCCTCCTCCATGAGGATCTTAGTAGGATCAGCCCTAACATTGTTTGTTTTACCCTTTCTCTTTTTTCCTAGAGTGTTACTGTCATTGGGCATAGGTCTTTTTCCCTTCTTTCCCCTATTCAATCCTTCGACCTAGGTGTTATCCTATGAATCAAATTTTGCATACTCATAGATCAACATAATAAGCCCATCATGGAGAATAGGCTTCTCAGCATTCTTTCTATTTTCCATTATGCTATTACCCAAAGATTTGAGAAGAAAATAGGGGAAAGAGACTTTCCTATTGTAGCAAAAATGGATAACTAACATGAAATGGAAATTTTAAACCCTAGGGTGAAGTACTGCATGATAGCTTTAACCACTTTAGCCCAAAAGAGCTTCATATGACAACGCAAGACAAAATCCCCTGACTATTTGACAAGAAAATATTTTTCCTCATGGGTCTTAGGGTACATTCTAGCAGCATTTTTAGCCATAACCCCACCTCTATAATATTTCAAACTAGATATTTTGAGACCCATGATTTCATAAATGATTTTCTTAGAAACACAGAAGGACTTACCACAGATAGTGACTTTTCCATTGTCCCAGCTATCTGCAAATTCCTTTGAAATATCCTTGTCATAACCATAGAGTCTCTCCATATAATCTGTGACCCCGCCTTCCTTGAGTCTCTTCGAGACCTTGACCTCTTTCTTCCATTTGCAGACAGAGGGCTCTTCCCGTTTCAACTTACCTCCCATTTTACTTGTAAACCAGATATCGAGATATCACACAAAATGAGTGTGATGAGAGGTGTGCGAGTGAATAATGGGGATATGCCACCCTTTAAAAGAAATGATAATACCTCTCTCATAAATATTATAACTATTACAATTGATGTCATGCGTGCGAGGCTCAAATTTGAGGCAACTCTGATTACTATCCTTTCTTGTCATCATCATTAGTAATATTTCTGGGTTTATTGTGGATTTGATCATACCTTAGAAGATTTAGGATATCACTTTTTAATCCTTTATTACCTTTCCAATTTCTGATGTCACCACTATAAACACCCTCATTCGCTAGGCTATCATGTGTGTGAGTCTCAAATTTGAGGCAACTCTGATTACTATCCTTTCTTATCATCATCATTAGTAATATTTCTAGGTTTATTGTGGATTTGATCATACCTTAGAAGATTTTGAATATCACTTTTTAATCCTTGATTACCTTTCCAATTTCTAACGTCACCACTATAAACACCCTCATTTGCCAAGCTGTCTGCCATGTAGTTTGAATCTCTGAAGGTGTGACTGACGTGTGTGACTTTAAAACTCACTAACAAATTTTTAACTTGATCGATGATGTGACTCATGTTCTAGGAGGGAGAATTAATTCCATTAATACAATCAATTGTATTCATAGAATCCCCTTCTAGCCACAATTTTGAGAAATTTTGTCTTTTTGCTAATTTGCAAGTATAGAGGGCCACCATAGCTTCAGCCACATGACTAGTTTGAGAAACAATAGGGATAGTTGAAGCAGCAATGCATCTACCTTCAACATTTCTAACAATACACCCACATCCTGCAATGCTAGTGTTTCCTTTAGCTGCACCATCAAAATTTACTTTGTGCCATCCAGGCGGAGGGGAGCTCCAGACAACAGATTCACAAGAAGGAGAGGGCTTAACCTTAGAAGCAAAGATCCTGTTCTTAATAACATCCATATCAAAATTCACTTCCAATAAAATCATAAGAAATTTTAGTATTTTCAATTATGCTTTTGATAATTTTGGATCCGATCAAGTAGGGAGTGGAGGTGTTGTTTCTGAAAATCTTGTCATTTCTTTCTTTCCAGATCCTCCATATGACATGAGGGGTAGTAAAATTCCAAACAATTTTTCCCAATTGGTGAGGGAAGGGAGATCTCCATTGATCTAGGAATTCTTTAATTGTATTAGGGAACACCCAACTTACTTTCCAATGCTGCAACACAATCCTCCAAATTTCCCTAGAGAACTTACAATGAAGCAGAAGGTGAGAAGAAGACTCAGCATCTTTCATACAAAGGTATCATCTATTGGGGATCATCATTCCTCTTTTAGTCAGGTTCTCTGTAGTAAGGATTTTCTCCTGAATAGAAAGCCAGAAGAAAAAGTTAATTTTAGGTATCAAGGAAGGATACCAAACCTTAGCTCAGTTGGGCTCCTCACCAAGGGGAGAGATCATCGAATAAGCAAAGGCCATTGAGAATTTACCATTTGAATTAGGGTTCCAAATAAGTTCATCTTCACAATTAACTTTAATAACCCAGGGGGCAATATCCATGTTAATAAGTTTCAAAAGGGGGTCTATGTCACTCAGATTGACCCATTTATTATCTTTCTACTAATTTGCAACTTTACACCCAACTCTAAGAGTGCAAATCTCCACAAAGTGAACCATTCCAGGGTATTGGATGAGAGGTTTATCCCTAAACCAAGGATCCTCCCAGAAATTGATTTTTTTACAATTGCCCACTTTCCATCGAGCTCCTTTAGCTGCAAGAGGTTCATCTTTAAAGATGTTGCTCCAAATCACAGATCCTTGAACTGAGATGGGAGAAGAGAGAAAAGATTCAATAGAGGGAGAAGCAAAAAGATATTTAGACTTAAGGATTTTATGCCAGCCTTTTTCTTCTCCAAATGTTCTCTAGCACTGCTTAGCTAGGAGAGATAGATTAATGTCCTTAATTTTTCTGATGCCAAGGCCCCCATGTTTAATAGGCTTGTACACTTTCTCCCAAGCCACAAGGTGGATTCTATTTTTCTCTTCAGTGCCCGACCACAAGAATCTTTTCTGGATCTTCTCAATAATATCAACAATCTTGGACAAGATTTTGAAGAGACTTAGCACATAGACAAGGATATTCTGAAGGGAACTCTTGAGAAAAAGGATTTTCCTAGCATTTCTGAGGAGGGTACCTTTCCATCCAGCAAGTTTTTTGTTAAAATTATTAACAATCGCATTCTAGAAAGATTCTGGAGGTTTCAGACCCAACGAAAGGCCCAAATAGCTGGATGGGAAATTTTCAATAGTACAACCAAGGATAGTTGCCATTCTCTGCTGACATTTAGGAGGGGTGTTAACAAAAAAGAGAGAGCTTTTATACCAGTTAATTAGCTGACCACTAGTCAAGGAATAGATATCAAGATCCTTCTTGATAGCTTTAGCTTCTTTTATAGAGGAGTATGCCATAAGCACAGTATCATCCACAAACTGCTTGTGGAAGCTGGAGGGACAAGAGGATGAAGGGAGAAGACCCTAAATCGAACCCTCCAGTACCCCTTTAGAAAAAATTCACCCCAGACTTTCAGCCATAATTGTAAAGAGGATGGGTGAAATGGGTTCCCCTTGACGGAGCCCTCTAGAGGGAAAAAATAGATTAGAAGCAGAACCATTCATGAGCACCGAAATAGAAGTAAAAGCAATGAGTTGCTCAATAAGGCCAATCACTTTCAAAGAGAAGCCAAAGGCATTTAGAAATTTACAAAGGAATTTCCAATCCAATCTATCATAGGCCTTAGAGAGCTCGACCTTGATTAGGAAACCATCCTTTTTCAAGACTTCTAGAGAGTGAATGTTCTCATGAACAGAGATAATGGAGTCTAGAATCTGATGACCCAAGATAAAACCGTTTTGCTGCGGGGATATTATATCTAGGAGAATCTTCAGAATACGAGCTGTGAGGACCTTGGAGATGATCTTATAGAAAGTGTTACACAAGCTGATCGGTCTAACGCTATCAGCATTATCCGCCCCTGGTCTCTTGGGAATAAAGGACAAAAAAGTAGAATAAACTTCTCTCAAGAGGAAACCATAACCAAAGAATTCTTTCATAGCATCTGATATGTCTTTCTCCATAATGTTCCAAAAAGAATGGAAGAAAAAAGGAGGGAACACATCCGGACTAGGAGATTTTTCTCCTTCAAAGGAGAAAACCGCAACCCTAATTTCTTTAGTAGACAAAATTTTACTCAGCATCTTATTATCTTCTCTTGACATGATACACATGATCAAATCTAGAAGTAGTTGTTGGTTGTCCTTGGAGAGGTCAGGGTCAGCTTTGAGAAGAGAAGAAAAATAACTAGATAATTATTTTTTGATTTCCTCCTCCTTGCTCAGTCTTCCATGAGTTCCATTTATATGCTCTATCCCTTTTGCAGCATTATGTTTCTGGGTTGTAGGATGGAAGAACCATGTATTCTTATCCCCCGCGCAGAGCCATAGAGCTTTGGAACGTTGTCTCCAAAACACCTCCTCTTTAGAAATAAGGTTGTGATAATTAGCTTGAATTTTGTTTTCCTTAAATTTGTTTTCCATAGTCAATCCTTCTAGATCAATATTTTTTTGGATCTCTTGGAGGTCAGCTTGGATCAAGCTTTTATTTTTAAAAATATCACCAAACTCTTCTTTGTTCTAGAGATAAACTTTGTTCTTTACTCTTTTAAGTTTTTGAACAACTCTATACATTGTTGTATCTTCCATTTGGACATTCCACCAATCAGCTATATTGTTTGCAAGATTAGGGTGTTGCATCCACATTTTCTCAAATCTAAAGGGATAGTTTCTCTTGCTCGAGATAGGATTCTCCTGGATAGAGATAGGTGAGTGGTCTGAACCTACCCAAGTAAGAGTAGACAAAGAGTATTCATAGAGGAAAATCAAATCCATAGAGAGCAGGGTCCTATCCAGATGAACTTGGATCAAGTTATCCCTAGTTCTTCTATTAGACCAAGTAAAGCTACTTCCTCTGAGATCAAGGTCCAAGAGAGCTTGATTATTAATAAAATCCATAAGAGCCACTCCACTATCAATATGAGAAGTGATACCTCAAGTTTTTTTAGAAGCGGTAAGAGGGGTATTGAAGTCTCCAACCACCATCCAGTAATCATTCTTAAAGTTTTCCCTTCCAATTTTTGAGTTGGGTGCATATATATTAGAAATAACCCAATTGAAGCCATCCCGAAAATAATTGAACTGAATAGAATATATGTTACCTTATGATTTAATAATATTCCCCTAAAATAGTATTAAGGTTCCAAAAGGAAGCTATACCTCTAGAGGCCCCTACTGAGCTACAACCTACAACACCACATTTTTAAAACATTTTTAACTTTTCCACTTTATCTCTAGCCATTTTAGTTTCTTGAATAAGGATGATGTCTAGCTTCTAATCCCTAACTAAATTTCTCAAAACATCCTGTTTGTGGGGGCTATTCAATCCCCTGATGTTTCAGGAAATAATCTCCATTTATAAGTTTTGGGAGCAATCCTTGATGGTTCTCTGTCTACCATCCACTATACTTTGTCTACTTTCCTATTCTTGAGTGAATCTATTTTTAGGTCTTCCCCTAGGAGGTTTAGGAGTGCCCACATCTACTCTCATATCTCTAGTAACAACACCTCCTAGGGGCATTCCAAGATTAAGGCTATTTTGTTTCTTCTTACTGTGAGAAACCTCAGTCCATAGTTCCTTTGAGTAGGCTAAAAGGGATTAGATTCTTCAAGAGAGTCTTCCTAGCTAGTATTAATTCGAGGATTTTGGGGGCTTAAGATTTTATCATCAGTTTTATCACCTATATCAATGATTACCCTAAAAGGAGAAGTAGGTTTCTCAATACAAAGAGTTTCCATGCCTGCTAGGTCACCTACTATTTCTCCTTCTTCAAAGGAGTCTGCTAGTTTTGTTGCTTCCAATGGGGGTGGCTCCTCACTGCTCCTTAGTTTAGAAGCCACTAGGGAGGATCCATTCAGGGTTAAATCTGAGCCATTCCCTTAATAAATAACTAAGTCTATCGAGCTAGTTGATTTAGGGTTTACCAATGTTTTCTCCTTCCAGATCTTCCTTGGTTCCTTAAGAGGAATGGTTTTTGCTTTCTGATTCATGAGGGGGCATTCTTTCACCCTATGGCCCAATTTCTTACAAGAAAAACAAACAAAGGGGAGGGATTCAAACTCAACTTCTTGCGACCAAGACCCAAGCTTTGAGTTAAACACAATAGTATTAGGCAGATCTGTCGTCTGAAAGATGTTAACAAAAACCCTAGCATACACCCTTCTCATTTTCGCCACTATCATTAGATCTATCGACATGAGGTCACCAAAGGAGCTAGAAAGTCCTCCCAAAACATATTCATGTGAGTATTCCAGTTAGAGACCCAGGAATCTAACCCAGACCGGAGCTAAGAAAAAGAAAGTTGAATCATTGCAGACCAGATTTGGGGACCATTTACGCAGGGCAAAGGAAAAGCATCCCAGCATCTAAGGGCCCCCATAGATGATATTTGAAAGATCTTCCATATTAGAGAACTGAAAGGAAAAGAAGCCTTTGGTCATAGCCGCAATATCAAATTTCCCTTTCAGGAACCATTTCCTCTTTGCAAATTGCCTGACCACTTCTATATTAGGTCTCCCCCTAGCAAACTTTCTTATCAGGGTCATCTCCATAGCAAAAATGGAATGATCGATCAGAGGGTCGGGAATAAAAATAGAGAATTCACCTTTCATAGGGTTAGATACCACATTAACCGCAAGAAAGGAGGATTTCCCTATTGGTTTTATACCAAAGAAGCCATACCACTGTCCCTTTGTAGCTGGTGCTCCAAGTTTGAGAGATTATTTAGCCTATCAAGGACCATCAGAATCTAGGGGGCCCTCATAAAAATTACTCTTGGGGTTAGCTTCCTTTGTTGACTTCAACCCGATTTGGTCAATCCTAGCCTTATTCTCATTCTACTGAGGGATCCCTCTAGCAGAAATACTTTTTTGAGGAGAATCATGTGTAGGTACTGCACTTGTAGCAATAGTACAACCACTGACAGGCTTGGGATTTGAAAGAATTTTCCCGCTCGAAGTTTCTACCATCTTTTCATTTTTCCTACTCTAAGTTTTCGCATTTTACAGGCCTGGGATTCGAAAGAATTTTCTTTCTTGAAGTAAGGTTAGAATTGTTGTGAAATCTTGACTCATTACATTATCTGTAGCTTTACTTGAAATTAATGCATTACTATAGTCAACAACTGTGAACTTTTGCATACTGGTTAAGATCTCGGGTTTAACTAACTTCATCTTTCTCAGTTTTTTAAAGTTTAATCTTCTGGAAGCAAATCTTGGTTTTGATTTACTTCTTTGTATGTTGAACTTGTGTCATTTTACTTGGACATCTTCCATGTAGCTTTACTTTTTAGTATAAAACCCCATGTTTACTTTGAGTCACTCTTTTTTGGTTGAATGGCGACAAAACTGGAATACCCATATGGCCATTCTTGCATGTCTGGATGTAAACTTAAAACACATCCAAGCTGTCAATGTTTTGCTTGAGAGATGAATTCCAGATATAAACTATTGGCCTCATGAATTTCTCTTCTTAAAACACAACCATAATGTCTTAAACATAAAACACTCTTTACTGTTGAGGCTGAACTCAATAACTTCTGTCTGAGAAACATATATGTTTGATCTGTAAAAAATGTAACTTGTGTTTAACAGTTGCTTGTTTGAACATCTTTTAAATATGTAGTTTCTATGCAAGAAATAGTGTATAAATACACTATTATACAATTTTATATGAATCATCACCCATGGGGTTCAAGCACGGGCTCGTGACTCCCATGGGCAATATTCATAACATGAAACTCATATCAAACATGCACATCTCCTTTCACTACTACTGCTCGACTGTATTCCCTGCAAGCACTGAACTTTCAATTTTATTCGAACATGAATAATAACATCATGTTAGTTGATGGATGCATATATCACTGTCATTTCTACATGCTAGAATAATATTTTTTTCTTAATACCCTACATAGAACATCACTTCAAACTCATATCAGGCACATGGATACTGTACTTGTTCCACTCTTATGGATATATGCATAAAATGTAACTCATGTTTGGCAGTATATACATATTCTCTTTTCATTGTTTTCAGAAGTAGATGTCACTGTATTGTTTTCCTTATCTCATCCAGAGGCATCGTGTATCCAAACAACATTGATATGATACATTTGTTTAATTCCAACAATTTATGCATATGTTTCTCCTCTTGACACAATGTAGTTGGTTATTTTCTGTAAATGCACATTTTATAACAGCATTTAAATACACTATTACTCCAATTCTTGCACATTGTTTTTCATGTGTAGCTCATATGCAGATTATTAACAATGTTATATATCTTCATTTTTTGCAAACCATATTGTTATGTAAATATAAACAACAACATTTAGATAACATGAGACTGATGATAACATGATTGATTGTTAAGCATACATTTTCCATAGTTGACTCCAATTAACATGTCTTTTCTACATTTGCATACTTACAGTAGCAACATTACTTTCAATGCATCTTGCATGATGACAGTAAAAATTTCACCTCCATTTTTGCATATCTGTTCTTAGGACCCTTCATTGCCTATGTGTCCCCTACAGCATCATTGTATCATCCTTCATGCATTGCATGAATTGTAGCCTCTTGTTATGCATCTGCATGAACTATAACCTCTTGTGATGCACACACCATTCTTGTATGTAATTTCTTAAGTGAAGTTCAACCACGAGCTCCTGACACTCACTGCATTTCTTTTGTTATCTGCATTTAGCTACTTGTTCACCTATAGTACACACATCACCAATCAACTTGTTAGGTCAGAAAACAAAATGAGCCAATTAATGTTTGTGTGTGAGTGTCATATAAGATGACACTCATTCATGAATGTCGGTTGGTTTGTTTGTGTTTGTTAAACTAACATGCTGATGTATTTATGAAAAAGGTTTCTCAAATAGAAACACTAAGTCCCTTTCATTCAGATATATGGCTTTGAAAATAAGAACAACATACATTAGAATGACCATTAATAGTAAAAGGTTTCATGTTTAAAAAAAAAATGTCCCTTTAATAATATCTTTCACTTAGTGTGGATGTACATTTCCTTATTACATTGAATTTATCAGATATATATGCAACATTGAAAGAATTAATTGTAGTTGTATGTTTTTTGTGTTTCATGCATTGCTTAGATCCAACTAGATCTAACACCATTTTCTCTCTCATGATGCAGGTGAAAAACCCTAAAGGCTTAGTGAAGTTGAAGACCTAGACCTAAAGACCTAAGACCTAATAAACAACCTGCTAACAAAAAACATATAATAAGGCAATGCATGGGACCCCTACTCTGTACTTCTATCATTCTTTCTCTTCTGCAAATTCACTCTTTGATTGACATGGAATATGAAATGTGAAATATGAAAGGACACTTGTATACTACATTCAGTTTGAATGCATAATGTAATGATCAGTTATGAATTTGAAATTTTAAAATGTGATCAATGCTTAGAGTACAATAATGAAATCTGATAATGAAAGAAATAATGAAATGTTAATCAACAATAGCTGAAAGATAGTGTTAATTGGACCCTTAAAATGCAATCTTTTCCTATTTGTTTTTATTCTTCTGTATGCTGTAATTTTGGGTAGCATTTTTGGAAACTTCTGCTGGATGTCTTCCTGCTAGACATGACCTACATATCTTTTCCTTGGGCAATAGAGCTAGAAAACTAGAAACCATGAATGCAACCATTATTGGAATGAAAATGCATCTAATCTAGACTCATGCAACCTAAAGACCTAGTGCTTGGACATCACTTATTGAAAATAAAACTAGACTAAACCTAACCCTCAAAGAAAAGTTTGAGGTGTATTACATTAACTGGAATCTGCAGAACTTCTCCATCAGTTGTAGACAACTGGAAAGCATTATTCTCTTTGCAAGCTCTAATAACAAAAAGGCTTGACCAAAAATTATCAAATTTATCATGCTGACCTGGTCTTCTCTTTAGTACATCCCACTTGAGTACTAAATCACCTTCCTTGAAGACTTTGGGTGTAGCCCTTCTATAAAAAGACCTTTTAGTTTTCTCTTGTCTTAACTCCATATTTTTCAATTCTTTTCTTCTTTCTTCTTCAAGCTGTAGCAATTCAGCATATCTCAACTTAAGATGATCTTCCTCTTCAAACAACATCATTTGATCAACTAGTTGTAAAGCGGGAAACTCAATAGAAATTGTCAATCTTGCCTCCTTACCATAAAATAGAACATTGGGTGAATTCCCAATAATTTTTTTTAGTTTAATTCTATCTAGCCATAAGGATACCTTAAGTTTAGAGTGCCAAACTCTCTTATTTTCCTGCAAAGTCTTTTTGATGATCCTAATTAGGTTTTTATTAGTAGACTTTGCAAGACCATTACCCTGAGGATAATAGTTAGAAGATGTATTTAGATAAATGCAAATTTTAACAGCCCACTCTGTTATAGATGAACCAACAAAACCTAAAGCATTATCTGAAATTATTAATTGAGGAACACCAAACCTAGTTACAATATTATCATAGAACTTCAACACAGTAGATCTAGTAGACTCCTTCAATACAATGGCCCCAATCCATCTGGTAAAGTAGTCTATAGTAGTCAAAATCCATTTATGACCTGCACTAGAATTAGGATTAATTGGACCTAAAAAGTCAACTCCCCATTTATTAAATGGTTGATCCACAATGATTGGCTTTAATGGCAATGCTATCAACTTTTGGTTTTCTGCAAACAAAGCACACTTTTGACATTTTCTTTCCCAAGAATGAGTATCTTTGAATAAATTTGGCCAGTAATATCCATCTCTTAGAATTTTCTAGGCTGTAGTTTTAGGACTGAAATGCCCTCCACAAGATCCATCATAAAACTCAGATAAAATCTTTTTTTGATCAACATAGTCTATGCACTTGAGAAGCATACCAGAAAAATCTTTCCTATAAAGAATATTATCAATTATAACATAAGGAATAGATTGTAACCTGGAGTACCTTCTTTTGGCTTTATCAAAATTTATTGGACATTGACCAGTTTGTAGAAATCTGGTCATATCTAATAATTGGGATGTTGAATCATTCATTACCACAAAATTACCTTGGAGTAAGAAAACCTCTTCAGTGGCTTTAGCCTTATCTTCTTCTTTTCCCATCTGAGCACACAAACCTTTGCCTCTAACGAGCATGGTTACATGAATTTGCACATCATATTCCATAACTCTTGTTATCCATCTTGCTCTCTTTTCATTGATATCTTTGTTTAATAAGAACTCTTTAATGCTAGGATGTGCAACCATTAGATGTATTTTATTCCTAGCAACTAAATGCTTAAACTTTTTCAAGGCTTTAATAACAGCTAGCACATGTTTCTCAACAAAACTATACCTTTTCTCATAATCATCCATACCTTTGCTGAAATATGCAATTGGTTGCTCCTGTTTATCCTCATTCTTTTATACCAACATTGCTGAAATAGTGTCAAAACCACCATAAGCATATAAAATAAAATCCTTAGAGAAATCAGGATTAGTTAAAGTAGGGGCTGATGACAAAGGCTGCTTAATTTGTTCAAAAATTCTCTTTCCCTCATCAGTCCAGCTGAAAGGTACATCTTTCTTCAGCATAGAAGTCAAAGGTTTTAATAAGTTTTCAATATTAGGGATAAACCATCTAACAAAATTTATCTTCCCAATAAAACTCTACAATCCTTTCTTATGTTTTGGCAATGACAGTTCTAGAATCGTATGAATCCTTTCAGGATCAATAGTTGTACCTTCTTTAGACACTTGGTATCCTTAAAGTTTAACTTTATGAGCTGCAAAAATAAAAAAATTTGCGTTAAGAGAGATTCCAAACTCTTTGCATCTTTGTAACACTTGTCTCAGATGATCTATGTGCTACTTTGCAACCTTGCTGTAAATTGTGACATCATCTAGGTATACTAGAACAAATTTATACATTAAATTCCTGAAAGCCATATCCATTGCTTTTTGGAATGTAGCTCCTGCATTTGATAATCCAAATGACATTCTTCTGTAAGTCATTGTACCCCATTTAGTTGTGAAGGCTGTTTTAAATTGGTCTTATTCTTTGACTAAAATTTGGTTATAACCAGAATACCCATCTAGGAGTGAAAATCTCTCTGAACCTGAGACATATTGTAAAATTCATTGCATAGAAGGAAGAGGGTGTCTATCTTTCAGAGATTCCCTATTAAGGCCTCTAAAGTATACACAAAGTATTATATCTCCATTATTTTTCCTTACTGGTACTAAATTGGAAACCCATGATGTGTGTTTGATAGGAAATATGATACCACCATCCAGGAGTTTATTCAGCTCTTTCAATATTAAGGGCTCTAACTTGGGGTTAATAGGCCTTTGCCTCTATTTTATTGGCCTAGCATTTGGCTCTAGTTATATGGTATGTTGTGTTAATTGAGGATAAAATCCTTTCAAATCAGCATAATCCCTTGCAAACACATCATTATATTCTTTGAATAAATCAACAAGCAATTCTTTTTCTTCAGGAGAATTAATTTTACCAACCTTCAAATACTTATCTCTGAATATCTCCACCTCTTCATAGTGATCTTCCTTGATCAGCAAGTTGGATTTATTCCTTCTGAATTGATCATCAGAGTTAAAAGATGACTCTAGACTAACCAATCCCTTTGGAAGCTTATTAGTCTTCAGCTGAATGATTTGATCTTCCATTTGCTGACTGAGTTTGTCATTTTTAGAAGCTGAGAAATCTTTCATTTCAGTCATAAAACTTAAAATATGTTCATTAGTGTTAAAAACCTTCCGATCGATATCATTATCTAGGATAGATGGCCTCACAACAATTTTGACATGTGATTGATCTGAGATCAGTCCTTTATTTTTAATAATTGAAACATGTGCACCAATACCAACCAACCTATCAGCATGCTGATTTTTCCTTCTAGGTATAGAAATGAGGTTAAATGCATCAAAATCATCTAGAATATCAGATACTCTAGATTTATACAACTTCAAAAGATCATTTTTATCAACATTGATACCTCTCACCTATTTTACTATCAACTTACTGTCCCCAAATGCCCTCAAGCATTTGATTCTTCTTTTCCTTGCCCACTCTAAACCCTGAATTAGATTTTCATATTCAGCCACATTGTTAGAACATGGAAAATATAATTTGTATGCAACATAAAATTTATCACCATCAAGTGAAACTCACATAACCCATGCACCAACACCATCTTTGTTCCTAGATCCATCAAAACATAAGTCCCATAGCTGGTTAGATAATTCAAATTTAGAACCTTGATCTTTTATTAGATTAGGTAAAACTGCATCAGATTTCAAAATCAAATAGTTACCAAAACCAACATCAAACATATCATCATTTTGATCATTTCTATTTTCCCATTCATCCAAAATAATATCAGGATACTCCTCTGTTTGTGTGTTATAAGATGAATAATCATTATTCTCATCTGAATCCATAATCACACAACTTCCATTAATAGGGCTAGGATTATAAGGCTCTATGTGATCCTTGGCCAATAATTCTGATTTTATGGTTACCTTAGTACCATATCTAGTTATAAAATATATGTGAGACCAATCTGATGAGAAATATCCATCTATTTTGGCTGTAAAGTCCCTTGACAGACATAGGGCAAAATAAGGTGGTGGGTCTATGACATAAATATCTTGAGGAATTGAGAAATTTGGACATGAGTGTGAGCTTGAGGTTACATTTTTAACAACCCTAAGGTCTTGATTGAAGTATGATCAAGCTGGACCACTCCTTTCTCAAGAGGTCCATACTTTAAATCCAACAATTCAACTATTTTCTTTGGCATGACAGTGTTGGTTGCACCATTGTATACCATATAATTATGCACTAATTTGTTTCCAATGATCAAAGAAACATAAAAAGGAGGAGGCTTATTATTTGTAGGTTTCTTAGCTTCCTTTTCTATTGTCTTTTGCACATTTGTTAGTTTTTTTATCAAATTTCATTGCTGATTGCTTCAAACCTTCAGTCATTTTACTCACTTGTACTGCTAGTTGCTGCACTTTAGAAGGCTTCTTTTCTTCTTTAGCTGTTGTTTCCTGAACTTTAGAGGGCTCTGAATTAGCCATAGCCACTCTAGGAGGTTGTTGAACAACTTGTTGTGAACTTGCTATCCCTTTAGACATCTCTTCCTTCAATAAATCAACTTGCCGTGGAATGGCTAATAAATCCCACATAGAAATAGAATTATTCATCTTCTTCATATTATCAACAATATTATAGGGAAAAACAAACTCTACCTTTTGAGGTGATTTACCAATGGTTTGATCCACCTACTTTTGATGTTCGCAAGAGTGGAGTGATCTTTTAGAATAGAAATAGGAGGAGGGAGTGGTGATTGAGTTGTGGAAGCAATCTTAGCAGCCGACTGCTCTGATTCTAGAGCTCTCTTCTTGGATCTTTTGTTTACTGATACATGTGAATCATTACTCACTCCACATAACTCTTCTTCTTGCCAATTCAGAAATGCAGTGTCTGGAGCAATTATATCCGGTTGTTGTTGAGTCACATCAATAGATGTAGTAGGTTGTGAATCAATCACACTTTGAACCATTATGGCTTGATTAAGCATTCTATTAGTGCATTTAGATTGATTATGGGGTTGCCCACAAGGATAGCACCATTCATAATCAGCAGCAAGGTTATTTTGGTTAGGAACAATATCCCTAATGGTATTAAGAGGTGCGGGATTATAAGGTCTATAGAGCCCTTAGTTCCAATTTTGCCTATTGGCATTGCTATTTCCTTTATATTTCTTCTTTTTACCTTGGTAAATGGGCTGATTAGGCTGCTGGGATGAAGAACTAGCAAACTATTTTTGAGTATGGGCTATTGGATTGCCTTGATCTTGCTCCGTTTTAAGGTTTACCAACTCATTTTTGAAGGTTTGTAATAATCACTCAATCTTCTTCTCACTATCTTTTATGCTTTGTAACTCATTAGAAGGGGCAATGAGCATCATCTCTTCATTTTTATAAGATGGTGATGGAGCCAGAGGCAGGGTAATCAATGACATATTGGATTGGATACTAGGAAAGAAAGGCATAGGTGACCTAGGAGATATCTTCCCTACCTGAATAAGGCTATTCTCTTCCCTAATTGCATTATCAAAAGCTTGAGGTAAAGAATTCCCTCCCATAGATTGGATCATAACTGAAATATCACTATTGAGGCTTTTAAGGAAGTACAAAAATGCATATTTAGCAGAGGGTCTTACTGTGGCAGGAATCCTATTCCAAGTATTTTGAAATTAGAGATTGAAATCACTCATCTCTTCTTGTAGAGCCCTTTTAATAGTAGTTAGTTATTCCACCAAAGAAATATTGTCAGATTTATCTTCAAAAAATTTAGACAATTCCTCACCTAGTGCATCCCATGTAGCAATTGATCCAAATCGGAGAGTTCAGAACCATTCCAATGCTTTTCCCTTGAATGATGTAGCCAATAGCCTCAAAGCTAAATCCTCCTCCATGATATGATGCACATTGCAAAGAGAAGAAAAAATATTTGATGTGCTCAATGGTTGTTGTTTTTCATTCTCCTGTGAAAGATGATGATTATTTCAAGGCTGCCAATGGTGTGTTTTTGTGATTTGCAATCTTCAAAGGGCTGCCTTGATTAAATGGAACAAAATGTAGTCTTTTATCCATTCTTGGTGTTGTTTTAGCAAAACTTGAAGATGATGGTTGTCCTTATTCTACTGGTTGTTGAAGAACTTGGAATTGAAGTGTTGGAGGACTTTTTGAAGATTCTTGATCTAAATCAGGTAAATCAGTTTAGTGAGTGGGAGGAGATGAACTTCTTTCAGATCTTATTTTCCTTGGTATTCTTAGATTCCTACCCCTTTCTATAGGCTGGAAGGAGAGCTCTTGTGGGCCTCTAGGCTCTCTATGCAAAGTTCTTCCTCTCCTGGTATGTGATAACTGCAAATATTCAAACTCTTTTCTGCTTGTTGTTTGGATTTTGTTCATGTATCACAAGGAGTCCCACCAGGCATGCCAAAAACTATTGAGGTTTAGAAATACTACCCCAACTCAGGCATTAGGGCTTAATAGTATTCTATCCTAACAATAGAAACCTTCTCGAGTTATGGGTGGACTCTGATTAAGAAGGAGTGTCCAGATTGTAGGCCAGTTCCTATTTTATATGGAATATCACCTCCTAATTGAAAACTTAATGGGAAAAGGGAAAAAGAAACTTTGAAATTGAAAGTGAAAGTGAGGTGATACACCAAAATGAAATCAGACTTTTTTTGGAAACTAATATAGTAACCCTAACTCATATACCAAAGTTTGATACCTTGAATCTCTGATCAACATATAGGTTAAAGACCTAGCTACTAGGGTATAGACCACAAATAGATTAATCTATCAAAAAACATACATATTCTTTATGAGGTCTGAATTTTGTTCACATAGAGGAGGAATAATAAACATTCACTTCTCCTAGCTACCAAAATGAATAAACACTTTTGAAAAAAGATGAAAACAAGATATAAAATCAAAACTCAAAATTATATGGAGAAATAGATCATCTGATTTATTATCCTCCAAAAATCTGACAAAAACATGCAACCCCTACAAATGAAGCAAAAGCTCAGCTATATAGTCCATGAAGCCAATTTTCTAAAATCACTCCTCCCTCCAAAATACCCTCAAAATAGAAAGTTACTAATTCTAAGGCTTAATGAGTGCCCCAAATTAAGCCCTAAATTTAGCCCTAAAACTAGCCCCTCAAGTTGGCGCATAAAAGATTTACATCTTTTTACATGTTTTACCAACTTATTAAAAAATATATTACAAAACCCATCCAAATTTTACCTAAATGCAAAAACCTCAATCATATTTCATAAAACCCTAACTCCATAGTCTAAAAACCCAACACCATTGTCAAAATCCATAACCCATAGGCTAAGTTGACACCATAGTCAAGTTGACTCTAACTCCATATGCAAAGCCAGATCCATAGTCAAGCTAACTCCAACCTAAGTCAATCACAGCTCATGACCGACATGAAAATACCCACTGATAAAGATTCCACTGTCTTTGTGGCACCTTGGCATACTATTGTGGCACTACAAACTAACAGGGCATTAAATTTCATTGTCAGTGGACTTGAAATTTTTTTGGAAAAACATTGCATAATGTTTTTTTCATCTCATTTGCATTTGGGAGATAATGTTTAGGGTTTTTCTTTGAACCACCATGCTTGGTTGGATTTGGAGGTTTGATGTCATGATTAATGGCACTTTATCTGTAATGAGGTATTGCTAAGAAGCTTGGGCTTCTTGCAGTGAACTTGGGCTCTTGGTGTAACTAGGAGTCTCGAAACACTGTATACCATTAAAGATGGCACTCTCTATGGATGTTTTGAATGCTTGCTGGTTTTTTGGGTCACTTTGCTCGAATCTAGATGATGGAGAGCTCAAGCTATGTGTAGACTATGAGTCTTCACCATGGCTTTCACTGTATGGTGACATATGGCACCTATTTGTGGATTCTTCTTTGAAACTCATTGGGGTTTCAACACACTGCTTTGATCTTGAGTGATATCTTTGGTTTGAAAGCTTGGGCTCTTTGTGTTGAAGAAGGAGTCTTGGCCGTGGCCTTCACTGGGTTGTAACTTGAAGAGCTCCGGATCTTGGTGTAACCTCTATAGCTTTAAGCCATGACACATGGCACCTTCTCTACATATGGAACTTTGCTTCTCCATTCTTTTGAACTGGTCTTCACCTGCAACACATGGCACTCTGCATACATTTTGGACTCCTCCATGCTCAATATGTGTAACACCAGATAAGTAACTCTTGACTCATTACATTATCTGCAGCTTTACTTGAAATGAATGCATTATTGTAGTTGACAATTGTGAATTTTTGCATACTAGTTAAGATCTTGGGTTTAACTAACTCCATATTTCTAGGTTTTTTAACGTTTACATCTTCTGGGAGAAAATCTAGGTTTTGATTTACTTCTTTGTATGTTGAAATTGTGTCATTTTACTTGGAGTTCCACCATGTAGCTTTACTTTTTAGTATGAAACCCTATGTTTACTTTGAGTCACTCTCTGTTTGTTGAATAGTGACAAAACTGGAATACCCATATGGCCATTCTTGCATATCTGGATGTAAACTTAAAACACATGCAAGCTGTCGATGTTTTGGTTGAGAGATGAACTCCAAATATAAACAGTTGGCCTCATGAATGTCTCTTCTAGAAACACGACCATAATGTCTTAAACATAAAACACTCTTTACTATTGAGGCCGAACTCCATATCTTCTATCTGAGAAACATATATGTTTGATCCGTAAAAAATGTAGCTTGTGTTTGACAGTTGCTTGTTTGAACATCTTTTAAATATGTAGTTTCTATGCAAGAAATAGTGTATAAATACACTGTTATAAAATTTTATATGAATCATCACCCATGGGGTTCGAGCACGGGCTCGTGACTCCCATGGGAAATATTCATAACATAAAACTCATATCAAACATGCACATCTCCTTTCACTGAAACTGCTCGAATGTATTCCCTGCAAGCACTGGACTTTCAATTTCATTCCAACATGAATAATTACAGCATGTTAGTTGATGGATGCATATATCACTATTATTTCTACACACCAGATTAAGATTGTTTTCTTAATACCCTGCATAGAACATCACTTCAAACTCACATCAGGCACATGGATACTGTACTTGTTTCACTCTTATGGATATATGTATAAAATGTAACTCATGTTTGATAGTATATGCATATTCTCTTTTCATTGTTTTCAGAAGTAGATGTCACTATATTGTTCTCATTATCTCATCCAGACGCATCATGTATCCAAACAACATTGATATGATACATTTGTTTAATGCCAATAGTTTATGCATATGTTCCTCATCTTGACACAATGTAGTTGGTTATTTTTCGTAAATGCACATTTTATAACAACATTTAAATACATTGTTACTCCAATTCTTGCACATTATTTTCCATGTGTAGCTCATATGCAGATTATTAACACTGTTATGTATCTTCATTTTTGCAAACCATACTGTTATGTAAACATAAACAACAACATTTGGATAACATGAGACTGATGATAACATGATTGATTGTTAAGCATGCATTTTCCATAATTCACTCCAATTCATATGTCTTTTCTGCATTTGCATGCTTACAGTAACATCATTACTTTCAATTCATCTTGCATGATGACAGTAAACATTTCACCTCCATTTTTGCATATCTATTCTCAAGACCCTTCATTGCCTATGTGTCCCCTGCAACATCATTGTATCATCCTTCATGCATTGCATGAACTATAACCTTGTGATGCATCTGCATGAATTGTACCCTCTTGTGATGCACACAACTTTCTTGTATGTAATGTCTTATGTGAAGTTTGAGCACGGGCCCATGACACTCACTGCATTTCTTTTGTTATCTGCATTTAGCTACTTGTTCACCTATTGCACACACATCACCAATCAACCTGTTAGGTCAGAAAACAAAATGAGCCAATTAATGTTTGTGTGTGAGTGTCATATGAGATGACACTCATTCATGAATTTTGGTTGGTTTGTTTGTGTTTGTTAAACTAACATGTTGATGTCTTTCTGAAAAAGGTTTCTCAGATAGAAACACTAAGTCCCTTTCATTTAGATATCTAGCTTTGAAAATAAGATTAACATACATCAAAATGACCATTAATAGTAAAAGGTTTCATGTTTAAGAAAAACAAGTCCCTTTAATACTATCTTTAACTTAGTGTGGATGCACATTTCCTTATTACATTGAATTTACCAGATAGATATGTAACATTTAAATAATTGATTGTAGTTGTATGATTTTGTTTCATGCATTGCTTAGATCCAGCTGGATCTAACACCATTTTCTCTCTCATGATGTAGGTGAAAAACCCTACAGACTTAGTGAAGATGAAGACCTGGACCTGAAGACCTAAGACCTTATAGACAACCAGCTGAAAAAAAAAACCATACAATAAGGCAATGCATGGGACCCCTACTCCATACTTCTATCATGCTTTCTATCCTGCAAATGTACTCTTTGATTGACATGAAATATGAAATATGAAAGGACACTTGTATACTACATTTAGTTTAAATGCACAATGAAATGATCAATTATGAATTTGAAATTTTAAAATGTGATCAATACTTAGAGTACAATAATGAAATCTGATAATGAATGCAATAATGAAATGTTAATCAACAATACCTGAAAGATAGTGTTAATTGGACCCTTAAAATGCAATCTTTTCCTATTTGTGTTTATTCTTCTATATGCTGTAATTTTGGGTAACAGGAATAATTGATTGACCTCCCTCTCCATTATTTGACATGTTCAACATGTTATGTATTATTGATCATTATTGAATCAGTCAATTAATTGACCATATCATTTGTCTCTCACTTTTGTTCTATTCATTGGGCTTCTATATCTTGTCATATTCTTGTATTGCCTTATGCAAATTCTTACATGGTATTAGAGCCATAGGAGTGTTCATGGATTAACCTTGGAGATTTTTTTGCTTTATTCATTGGAGTTCTTGATTCATATCAGGGTAGCAGTAGCTTGCGAGAGCATCTAGAATAAGATCTACCCTCATTATTGTGTTTGACTGGTCATTTTGATGAATTTTGACTATAAATTTGTCTATTTTGGGAAAAAGTCAAATTTAAGGTTTTTTTTTGCAAATCTAACCATATGGCCCGATTTGCACAATTGGTATCGTTTTATGTTAAAAAAATTAAAAAGTATTTTCTTTTTTAGATCTACAATATGCACAACTGGTATCATTTTTTTTTTTAAAAATTAAACAGTATATTCTTTTTTAGATCAATATTATTTTTGGCAATATCTCTACAAAATTTATAAATTTGGCTTTTTTCCCATTGTATCCAATTAGTTTTCAAAGTAATTAAGTGTAAAATTCAGACTCAATTTAGAAGATATGAGTGCCACCACATTTTTTTGAATAGATGCCCTCTGGAGTGGCTTACTTAATGCCTTCATGTTTTCATATATAAAAAAGGAAAAATATAGTTTCCTTATGTGTGTGGGACTAAACAATCCCAACGATCCCAATCATCATCACCCAAACCACGTATCCATGAGTGGCTCCCCTCCTACAAATAGGTGGTGAGATCCAACGTCGACAATTTTAATTCCACCATTGACCTGCGCGTTCTCACTGATGACCTATTGTCACAACCCGTTTTTTTTACTCTAATCAAATATGTCGATTCTTATCCTTACAACATCTAAATTTAATTGAAATTTTAAGTAGAAACTAATTTTTTATTTGAATTTGATGAGTGGGGCATTAAATGCTTCAGTTATATTTCATAATAAATGGAAATAAATAGATTATAACTAAAATTATTATTTTTGCATTGGGGAGGGGGAGTGCGTGCCAAGTTTTAGGGAGGTAAGGAATGATTCCTAACACAATTTCCTTCTGCTAGTAACCATTTAATATTGATGAGGATTTATTTTCAAAAAGGAGGGGGGCTAGACATCTCGGCGTTATTCACGAGGGAACTGGGAGATATTTTCTTTAGAGAAATGTATTTTTCCTTTAGTGGGTGTTCTTTGTCGGATTTAGATATCACAGATCATGGAAATGGCTCAATGCAAGGAGAGAGGATGAAATGTCCTTCAAGAATTCTTTTAGAAAAAGTATTATGTTGGGACGAGATTGTTACTCTGTTTCTCTTGAGCGTACGTGTACCCATTCCATTATAACATTTAATATTTCCTGTAACGGAGGTACGATCTTCTGTTTGATTAACAACCATTATTCTCATGTTTTCCTGTGGCATTTTCATTATTCGTCCTCAACAATACATTCGCTGGTATAATGAGTTGTCAAGCATCAGTTTTTCTTTGAGATGTGACATTTTTCTTTCTACTATTATCACAATGTTATTCTTTCCTTGTATCGATATGATAAGACACAAGATCGGCCTCATTTGAGGTATCTAACTCCCTTGTTCCCTTGGATATGTTGAGGTCAGTGGTGATCACTCTTTTATTAGCACACATGGTCCTTGCATAAGCCTGACTGTTCATTGGTCTTTGACCCCTTACAAACCCTACACTATCACATTCTTTGATGGCTGTGGATGAGATTTGTATGGGGTATCTCTATTATTGACTTCATCCTATGGACTCGTTCCTCTTAGGGGATGGGTTGCATAAATTGAGTCATAATACCATGGTTTGAGTTCCTTTATTGTAGTTATTCCCTCTTGTTTGTGTGTTACTCATTTCCTGCAATTTCTTCAATTATGTCATATGCTCTTTGCTTTAACTAATTACGCACATGGTCAGTCAGTTTTTTTTTTTTTTTTTGCTTTCATCTACCATAAATATGCATATATGGCCTGCGTAGAAGATTCGAATGAGAGATAGGTCACAAGTTTTTATGCCTGTATAGGGCTCTTTATTTCTACCAACATACTTATTCTCGAGTCAAACTCCCATCAAATATGCTATATGCCAAATCTATTCTTGTTCTCATCAGTTTCCCCACACATAGCTCGTGAATTGGAACCTTTTTAAGTATTCTTGTGATTCAGCAACATGTTTTACGATCTTCAATATTTCTCATTAGAATGTACGTATTGGCCAACTCATCAAGATTTTGTGCCTAACAAAGCCTGCATTTGATATGATTTTAGACTGTTGTTTAGATTACATGGGTAAAGAGGCGTGAATAGCTATCTTGGCCTGATGCAAAATTGTATAGTAAAGTTGTTTTATCCATGGGGGTTTAGTTTTGATATTATCTACCATGTAATGTATGGGCTCGAAATCGTTCAGGCTATTTTAACGCCTTGTTTGACACCCTCTACTGGACCTTCTTTATGTATTTTTCTACCATTTGAAGTATGTATTTTTTACTTGCACAATTCTATTACTCCTATCTGTTTTGCATTGTTAGACTATCTCAAGTTGGGCTTGGTATCTTACATGTCAAGAAAGATTCAAGGGAGTTTTGTATAATATTGATGGCTTACCTACTATCGAGGTCATAGTCATTACATATAGTATTAGAGCTCTGGGTTCCACTCTAGGATCTTGAGTTTGGTATGCTTAGTTGTGACCCTTAGTCGCACATGTTTGAGTCAACTATGCTTAATATATGCATTTAAGTGCTAGTTCTATGGGTTTATTGTTGATTCCTTTAGTTATATTTAGTACTTGTAGGTTAGGAAAGGATGTCCCTTGCTTTGTGTTATAGGAGTGAAAATAATGGCAGTACCTCTCGTGTGTGTGTGAGGCTTCTTGGTTGTTCTTGATTGATGTTAAAATGGTAAAGGATAGAAATACTTTTGAAGTGCTTGAAATGGTGTACCTTCGATTCGTATGATTGCATTTTGTCTAAAATTTCATAATTATAGAATATGTGGAAAAAAATAAAAACTGTGAAATATATTATGTGAGTGATCCACTTAAAGTTAAATGCCTATTCCCTGCATGTGTGAAGCGAGAAAGATGATAAATATCTATGATTTATTTGTATGGTTAATTGTTGATTGACTTTTGCACTAAGAATATGAGTGCCTACCAAAATTTAAGACTTAGGTTGTGATAAATAACGAAAAAATATGTATGATATTCTGCAATGATATGTTTTACATGTGTGATGCAAGGGAAAGAAAATGAAATGATGACCTAGGTCATTTGAGAAAAAACATTATGATACTAGATCCTTATGAGATTCTTAGGAAAATAATATAGCATGTCATGTATTAAAAACAATTTCTTGAAATGTGTGTAACTGTGTTTGCATGTTCCATCTTACATTTAGGATTATATGAGACTAATAAAATATATATATATATATATATATATATATATATATATATATATATATATATATATATGGACTTAAAATTTTTATGGTGTATGAACAAATGACGTGTATCATTACATAGTGATGTAATATTTGAGATTAATATTTTCCAGGTGTACGGTCATGTTCTTTATTGCACCTTGGATGCAAGGTGTTGTGTAGCTTCTACTCCCTCTTTGTGGCTAGTGTTAGCCACTCTCTATATGTGATTTGATTTTTAATTGACTATGTTGTTTTTAGCTCTGATGAACTTTGAAAGTGATGAAGGGATATCTTTGAATTATAAGCTTTCTTGTGACAATCTAGCCACCCAATTTTTGTTTTATCTACCAACTGTGGTTCTTGTTCACATTTATTTTTAATGGTTTTGCACACCACTTTTGAGGTTTTGAATTGAAATTGTGAACATTAATTTTGCGATTTCTTATTATCTTCAGGTGGTTAGGATGTGTGTTTTGTGATGCTATTATTGTGATATGACGTAATATTCTCTATCGTGTTTAGTGTGGAACATTGATAGAATGTATAAGGGAGTAGATTGCCAAGAACATACCATTCTTATTCTTGCTTTCATATTTTACTTGAAATATGTTTTACCAATTATAAAATGATCAAGTGAATTATCATGAATATGGTTATGGATAATAGATATGCATTGCATTAAACAATTTCTATTGAGCAATATACCTGATGTGAGTTGGCATGCTATGAGGAACATGGCATGGATGTCATATGCGTAGGTCGACATCTCTTGATTAAAATAGAATATAATTATTTTATAATGATGCACTATTGGTGTTCTTGACAAAATGGCCAACACCTCCTTCTTCTTATGTATTATATTTTACTTGACCTTATGGCCCAAATTATATGATTTTCTATGATGTATGAGATTGTTCATGATGAAAGGCATGATCCTTTGTCTAGTTGACTTTTTGTGTGATTTCCACATACATGTTTAATAGATTATTGTATGAAAAAAATATATGATATGTATGACTTGCATCATTTTACTTATTATGTATGAGAATTGGAAGGCTTACCTTCTGGTGAGGGCTACTGAAAGTGGGCAAAATAGGGATGGGTGAAAATGATGTTTTTTTTTCACTCTACCTGCTAGTAGAAATCTGGTATTAAAATACTTTGGCCAAAGCTATTTGAAGATGTTTTTCTTAAATGTACTTCCTATGTTCCATCTCCCGACCATATCTATGATTAGTTCTTCTTAGAAATATGTGAAAATTAGTTAGTTTCATGGCTATGTCATATACCCCATGTCTCTTTCTATTCTTCCATGTTGCTAGGCAGTGCACGGTTGGGATTTCTGCGAGTAGATAGAATCCCAAGGAAGTGTAAGGCTTTGTAGTGGGGTGGAAGAGTACACGGGCCACACTCCTATCTTGAGATAGCAAATGGATAGTTTTACAAAGGCTTATGAGACAAGGATCTATAGAGGGACATTCCAATGGAACTTATATATCTTGCTTCATGATTGACCTTAATGGTCTTTCTTTTTATGTATACTCTTGATGTATGATATACTTTATGTATTTGATTTTATATAATGATGAATTATCATGATGGATTGGGATGCTTATGCATGGATTAAACACAATCACATTACATAGCTAAAATTATGAATGCTTATTTATGTTTAGATGTAATATTGTTTGACTCACATATGTATATGTATATATACATGTGTGTGTGTGTGTGTGTGTGTGTGTGTGTGTGTGTGTGTGTGTGTGTGTGTGTGTGTATAACAATGTCTTTTAGGTGATGTGGATCAACATTTTGTTATTGCATTCATATCAGATTTTTATTTGTACTCTAAGTATTCATCATATGTTAAAAAAAATTGCCAAATTCATAATTGATCATTACATTGTGCATTCATACTAAATGTAATTTACAAATGTTTTCTCATATATCAATAAATAGAGTACGAAGGAAGAATAAAAAGATGAGATAGAGTATGAGTAGGTACTTTGCATTGCCTTGAAGTGTCGTCTGCATATCAGGAGCTGGTTGTCATGTCTGGTCCAAGTCCTCCGGTCCTCTATCTAAGTCTTCATCTATCTAGTTCTAGGTCTTTAGGGGTTGTTTTGCATCATGTTCAAAAGGGTTTGTTAGATCCAATTGGATCTAAGCAATGCACAAGAATGAAACATCATACAATATCAAATTCTTTCATAGTTGCATATATCTCTTGTATTCAATGCAATAACAAAGTGTGTATGCACATAAAGTAACAAATAGTGCTAAAGGACAGCAATACAACATTATGTTAGTGAGCACACCAGTGGTCTGATTGATGCACAAAATTGACCACTGGGTCATGATCACTAGCATAATGCGCTTGTTTTGAATTTTTTTAAGACTAATCAAAGTGGTACATTGTTCAAAATAGTCTGGTTTTAAGATCATAGTTAAGAAATCAAGAGGATGCAGTATACTATTTAAAATGTTGTTCATATGCTGAATAGATGCAAAAGATCAACTACAAAGTCACATAAAGTTTGTTTATGGGTTTCACGAGCCTGTACTCGAACCCCATAAACAAATTTCATTGCTCGGATTGCATCTATTTAAATAAAATAATACAACTTAAATGGAAATCATTTTCAATATACAAAAAATAAAAAATAAATGAATACAAGTTGTTCCTTATTGACCACTAGCAGGAAGTAACCAAAGTAAAAGTGTCAAATGCCAAGATTCTTATTTATTCAGTGCTAAGGAAAAATACTATAGGAATTCATCAAATGACAGAGTGACAGTGTGAATAAAAGTCTTGCAGGTGTTCTCTCAAGTTTACATCCAAATATGCAGATAAAGCAATGTGGTTATCCAGTTTTTGGTGCCATTCAACCAACAGATAGTGTGCAATCATAAGTTAAAGTTCAAGATTTATGCTAAATTCCATGTTTTAGGGCATAGATCAAACTATTGAAGCTCAGTTCGAGGAGATGCATGAATAGAACTTTATTTTAGGGTATCGAACTCCAAGTTACAAGCTACAACAACAGAGCATAGACCCCAAGTTTTTTTTTTTAAATAAAGACTCCAGTTCCCAGCACCACTGAAAGATTCATGCAAAGATAGCACCATACATATTCTCATATAGGAAAAATGGATCAAATGAAGGCCGAGTTTAAATTAAAAGGAGAGAAAAGCACTAAAAGATATGCAAAAATTCCATATATTATGGCATGTTTAGAAACAGTTAAATCAAGTATATCAAAGACATACAACCTTGAAGAACCCAGAATCATTTGTGAAAAGGATGGACACCCATAAAAGAAAATAGTAACTTATTTGTAGTTTGAATTCAAACTGTATAGAGCCTGAGGTCTTTAAATCTGCTGCAACAAAAATCAAGCTTTCTTAAAGATAATAGACAATGCCATGTGTCATGGTATCTAAGAAAGAGACAAAAAACCCCAGCAAGCATTCGAAATCTCCACAAAAGATGCCATATATTATGGCTAGAAAACTCCACTTTGCATAGACAACCGCAGTGAAGAGTATAGAGCCCGAGTTCTTGTGATAACATTGTCAAATTTCAGTTGCAGACCGAGTCCAAGAGGATAAATGGGGAGAACACCACATTTTCAGCATGGTGGTGCTGAACAACCAGGCTTTTCAAGAAAACCTAAATTCTCTCCCAAACAATAATTTTGAAATAAAATGGAAAATAATACCTTTCCAAAATGGATGGAAATTTAGAGTCCATCAAGGTACCGAGGAGTTAATGTAGTGATTGATTGTAGTGCAACAACAAAGAGCTATTTTACATTGTGTTAGTTGTGATGGGGTTAGAGTTTTAGGCTATGTATCGGGTTTTTGTGTTGGGTTAGTTTTGATAGATTTTGAATGATTATTTTTTAAATATATTGATATATATTAAAAAAGATATAAATCAAAAGATATATCAACATTAGGAGACCTAAAGTGAAAGGGTAGTTTCATTTTTAAAATTATCCTTTAGGGCTTAATTTTGGCATGAATTATGCCTTAAATTTAGGGATTGGGCTAAAATTTTGGAGGGTCTTTAGGAGGCTAATTTGTAGGCATCATTTAGGCCTTTGATATAGGATGATCTATCTATTTTGAAAGGGGTTTTTTGGAGGGAGAGATGATTTTCAAAATTGAGCCATATGAGCTATATAGTTGGGCTTTTTATTCATGTTTAGGGGGAAAAATTTAGAGAGGAGGTACTATCAATGAACTATTTGTTCCTGTAGACCTTTTTTATGCATTTTGTATCAAGGGTTGCAGTTTTTGGAGAGAAGGCATATAGTGAACTTTTTGTTCCTAGATGTTTTGGAGACCATTTTGTAACCACATTTTGTTAGATTTTGGTGTGAAATAAAGTAGATGTTTCATTGGCTCATACATTTGGAGTTTTGATTATATGATTCTGTTTTATTCTTTCTTTGCAAGTGTTATTTTCCACTATTATCCAAGAGAAGTGAGTGCATCTATATTCCTTCTTAAGGTGATCGATTATTCAAAACCTTGTATGGAAAACGTATGTTTGCTGACTATTTGAGCTGTTTGTGGTTTAACCCTAGTAGTGAAATCTGTTAGCCTATATGTTGATTAGAGATTCAAAGTGTCAAGCTTAGGTGTATAAGTTAGGATTTCTTCATTATTGTCTAAAACAAAGTCTAAATTCAATTTTCGTGTATCACCTCATTTTTATTTCCAAGTTTTGCTTTTCAGAAGTTTCCTTCTTCCCATTTCCCATTAAGCTATCAATCAGTAGGTGATATTCTGAATCAAATAGGAACCGGCCTAGAATCTGGAGAATCCTCCTCAATCAGAGTCCACCTACAAATCAAGGAGGTTTGCATTGTTAGGATGGAATTGTTGTGTAGCCCTAATGCCTGATTTAGGGTGGTAAATCTAAGCTTGAACATTTTTTTTCATGCCCGGTGGGACACGTTCTTTAGTGAATGGGTAAAATTGTATTACATCACTTGCTAGTTCTGGTGTGCTATCAGCAAAATTCAGACCTTAAAGAGGTCACATTTTGCATATCTGGTGGATCTGTGAAGGGAAGTCTATTGTTTCAAAAGGAGAAAAGCTGGTATGTTTCAATTTATTTCATATTTTTATTTCCAGTCTTTTAGATTAATAAAGATGTCAAATTTTCAAGGAGGATATGCTTACCCAGATGGCCATTTTTCAAGTTTTCCATCATTTCAAGAAAATTCTATTCAAGAGAATCATTTTTAGTCTTATCAAGGTCAGCAATCCCAATATGATTTTCATCATTCTGCAAATGATAATGTTTCACAAAATAGAGATACTGCAAGTATGTTGCGAAATATGCTTATGCAAATTGAGGATAATAAAAGGCAACAAGAATATGGATTCCAACAAGAGCTAGACAAGAAGCTAGAGGAGCATTCTTATCAAGCCCATATTCAACAACAATAAGCACTGGCTCAGCAAGATCAAGGTTATCAAAGGTATCTTTCTTAGCAATAGAAGAGAAATTAAGCCAAGCTTTCAGGAGGGTTGGAAGCTCAAAAGAAGGTTCATCAAGGAGAATTGTGAGCTCAAAAGGATTCTTATGAAGAGCTGATAGTTGCCATGTGTTTAATCATGGTCATGAATTTCAGTGAGAAAAAGAAAAAGAATTAAGATTTCAGAAAGAGTTTCATGATAAAGAGCTACTGGATCTCAAGAAAAATATAGGATTCCTGGTTTCTACAACTAATACATACAAGAGAGGTTTTCAACTTTAGATTGAGAAGTGTTTTCAGCTTGAGGAAGAGAAGGAAACCATTGAATAGGAGGTTGATGATTTAAAGAAGAATTTTTTTGAACCAAACAAGACAAAGAAGATTGCAGCAAATCAGGATAATGGTGTTAATAAGAGTATACTTCTCCTACAAAAGAATAAGGAAGAAGAAGGAGAAGACAAATTTTTAGACGAGATGGAGCAATTTTTCTTTCATCTTGATGTCAAGCCCGCACTTCTAGAAAGCACCTACAAGCTACATGGGAAGAATATTTCCAGCTAGCATAATGATGAGCAGATCAATCAAACTGAAGTAATCTCTGAAGAACCTAAGGCTATCAAGGAAGGCTCTAGATTCATTATCTCTCATGGCTTTCCTATCAGGCATTTGGCCAGGATGGATGGTAGCAAAGAAGAACAAGTTGTGCCAGCATCTCTGCATGATATCCTATCAAAAGATGTAGCTGAAAATGAATCAAATCAGCTTGATGTCCAAATTAATCAAGTAAGTAAACCTCTTTTGGTTCTTCATCAAATGTTTGTAATTGCTGATTGTCTTTAGAATGGTGGGGTTTACAGTTAGCTGGATCAAGTAAGTAGGATTCATACCAATCAGATCGTTGTTAATAAAATGACTATATATATCTCCTATGTTCATCTCATGATAGCTTTCCAGAAGCATATGGATTATTGTGAGCTTAAAAGGATGGGAAGTTATTTTTCACAATCAGTGAATGGTTTTGTTTAACTAGGCTTCAAGCTAGTTAAAGTAGGTTAGTTTTCTAGTTTTTCCTAAGTGCTGTCAAGAAAAGTTAGGTTAGTTTTGGTCTTAGTTTTCCCAGTTTTTGATAAGTTTTAGGGTTCAAGGTTTTTTAAGGTTGTTGCCAAAATCTGTAAACACAAGGAAATCATTCCTCAAATATCAAGAATACATCTACCATTTGTGGAAATGAAGTTTTTCTTCACTACCACAAATCATAAACATACACGCAATCATTGGGAAATGGTTTTCTTATGTTTAGCACTAGGTTTTAGGTTGCATGAGTCTAGGTTTAGGTGCATTTTTGTTTCAATAAGGTTGCATTCATGCATGTTCTAGTTTTCTGACCCCTATTGCACAGTGATAAGGTCTGAGTTCATGTCTAGTAGGTAGACATCCAGCTAAAGTCGCCAAAATTGTTACCCTATTTTTCATCATGCAGAATAATAGAATAAAAACATAGGAAAAGGGTGCATAGAGGTGCTTCTATTTAACAGTGTCTTTCAGGTGATGTGGATCAAAATTTTGTTATTGCATTCATATCATATTTTTATTTGTACTCTAAGTATTGATCATATGTTAAAATAAATTGCCAAATTAATAATTGATCATTACATTGTGCATTCATACTGAATGTAATTTAAAAATGTTTTCTCATATATCAATAAATAGAGTACGAAGGAAGAATAAAAAGATGAGATAGAGTATGAGTAGGTCCTTTGCATTGCCTTGAAGTGTCATCTGTATATCAGGAGCTGGTTGTCATGTCTGGTCCAAGTCCTCCGGTCCTCTGTTGAAGTCTTCATCTATTCGGTTCTAGGTCTTTAGGTGTTGTCCTACATCATGGTCAGAAAGGTTTGTTAGATCCAATTGGATCTAAGAAATGCACAATAATGAAACATCATACAATATCAAATTCTTTCATAGCTGCATATATTTCTTGTATTCAATGAAATAACAAAGTGTGTATGCACATAAAGTGAAAAATAGTGCCAAAGGACATCAGTACAACATTATGTTAGTGAGCACACCAGTGGTCTGATTGACACACAAAATTGACCACTGGGTCATGGTCACAAGCATAATGTGTTTGTTTTGATGTTTTTTAAGGCTAATCATAGTGGTGCATTGTTCAAAATAGTCTGGTTTTTAGATCATAGTCAAGAAATGAAGGGGATGTAGTATACTGATTAAAATGTTGTTCATATGCTAAATAGATGCAAAAGATCAGCTACAAAGTCACAACAAGTTTCTTTATGGGTTTCACGAGCCCGTGCTTGAACCCCATAAACAAATTTTATTGTTGGGATTGCATCTATTTAAATAAAATAATACAGCTTGAATGGAAATCATTTTCAATATACAAAAAATAAAAAATAAATGAATACAAGCTATTGTTCCTTATTGACCACTGGCATGAAGTAACCAAAGTAAAAGTGTCAGATGCTAAGATGCTTATTTATTCAGTGCTAAGGAAAAATGCTACAGGAATTCATCAAATGACAGAGTGACAGTGTCAATAAAATTCTTGCAGGTGTGCTCTCAAGTTTACATCTAAGTATGCAGATTAAGCCATGTGGGTATCTAGTTTTTGGTGCCATTCAACCAACAGACAGTGTGCAATCATAAGGTAAAGTTACAGATTTATGCTAAATTCCCTATTTTATGGCATAAATCAAACTGTTGAAGCCAAGTTCGAGGAGATGCATGAATAGAACTTTATTTTAAGGTATCGAATTCCAAGTTACAAGCTACAATAACAGAGCATAGACCCTGAGATTTTAAAAAACATTAAAGACTCTACTTCCCAGCGCCACCAAAAGATTCATGCAAAGATAGCACCATACATATTCTCATATAGGAAAAAATGGATCAAATGAAGGCTGAGTTTAAATTAAAAGGAGAGAAAATCACTAAAAGATATGGTAAAATTCCATATATAATGCCATGTTTAGAAATAGTTAAATCAAGTATATCAAAGACAGACAAATTTGCAGAACCCAGAATCATTTAGGAAAATGATGGACACCCATAAAAGAAAATAGTAACTTATCTGTAGCTTGAGTTCAAACTATATAGAGCCCGAGCTCTTTAAATCTCCTGCAACAAAATAAGAGATTTATTAAAGACAATAGACAATGCCATGTGTCATGGTATCTAAGAGAGAGACAAAAAACCCCAGCAAGCATTCAAAATCTCCACAAAAGACACCATATATTAAGGCCACAAAACTCCACTTTGCATAGACAACTGCGGTGAAGAGTATAGAGCCCGAGTTCTTGTGATAACATTGTCAAATTTCAGTTGTAGACCGAGTCCAAGAGGATAAATGGGGAGAACACCACATTTTTAGCATGGCGGCATTGAATAGCCAGGCTTTTCAAGAAAACCTAAATTCTATCCCAAACATCAATTGCGAAATAAAATGGAAAACAATACCTTTGCCAAAATGGATGGAAATTTAGAGTCCATCAAGGTACCGAGGAGTTAATACAGCGCATCAATGAGGAGATATTTTGCATTGTGTTAGTTGTGATGGGGATAGAGATTTAGGCTATGGATCAGGTTTTTGTGTTTGGTTAGTTTTGAATGATTAATTTTGTAATATGTTGATATATATTAAAAAAGATATAAATCAAAAGATATATCAATATTCGGAGACCTAAAGTGAAAGGGTAGTTTCATTTTTGAAATTAGCCTTTAGGGCTTAATTTTGGCATGAATTATGCCTTAAATTTAGGGATTGGGCTAAAATTTTGGAGGGTCTTTAGGAGGCTAATTTGTAGGCATCATTTAGGCCTTTGATATAGGATGATCTATCTGTTTTGAAAGGGGTTTTTTGGAGGGAGAGATGATTTTCAAAATTGAGCCATATGGGCTATATAATTGGGCTTTTTATTCATGTTTAGGGGGCATAATTTAGAGAGGAGGTGCTTTCAGTGAAATATTTGTTCCTATAGACCTTTTTTATGCATTTTTTATCTAGGGTTGTAGTTTTTGGAGAGAAGGCATATAGTGAACTTTTTGTTCCTAGGTGTTTTGGAGACCATTTTGTAACCATATTTTGTCAGATTTTGGTGTGAAATAAAGCAAACGTTTCGTTGGCTCATACATTTGGAGTTTTGTTTATATGATACATTTGGAGTTGTAACCATATTTTGTCAGATTTTGGCTCATAATAAAGCAGATGTTTCGTTGGCTCATACATTTTCCATTGTTATCCAAGAGAAGTGAGTGCATCTATATTCCTTCTTAATGTGATCAATTATTCAAAACCTTGTATGGAAAACATATGTTTGCTAACTATTTGAGCTATTTGTGGTTTAACCCTAGTAGTGAAATCTGTTATCCTATATGTTGATCAGAGATTCAAAGTGTCAAGCTTAGGTGTATAAGTTAGGATTTCTACATTATTGTCTAAAACAAAGTCTGATTTCTGTAACACCCCAAAATTGGCATCTTGCAACCCTAACCAATTTTGTTGCATTTGTCATTCTTCTGAATCATCAAAGTCTTATTGTATTAGGCAATTCTGAGCTTTAATTGACTCTACTCAACCTAAGTGTCAAATGTAGAAAATCCTAAAGCTGCATTAATCATACATCATATTTAATTCCTAAATATCTATTGGCTAAATAAACCCTATAATTGAATTAGTTTAATTATAATGTCCTAGCACTTTAATTAAATTAAATTCACCCTTTTTAGCTAAGACACATGAAAAAGGAATTAAATAATATTTAATTATTAAATAAATACCCTCATTTTCAATAATTGAATTTAAATATTCAAATAAAACAGAACTAAATCAAAGAAGAAAACAGTTAAAGCAGGAAGAAAATAATTTATTGAATTCTCTTCAATAAAGATTTCTATTTTAAACTGGCTTTTCTATCTGTTTTATTTCAAAGAGGAAAGTTTCTATTCTGATCATCTCTGAGTCTATAAAAGAACTCTCATTCTCCATTCTGAAACCCCACTCACTTTTGCATTGTTAGAACACTGAATTATTGTCTCATTTTCTTGCTAATCTCATATAGAATAATTTCATATTGCAATAGAATAGCTTCAATTTCTAGAATAATTGCATTGATCATCATGTCTTAGATTACCTTATATCTCTCATTTCTTAGTATAATATTGCATTGTATTGCATTCATCATGATAAATCCTTCGTTCCTAGATTGGTCCATGGTTGTGAGACTCTCGTTCTGAGAGCTATTTCAAAAACCCCGTCTAGATAGAAGGTAACAGGTCGAATCATGCAGGCAGATAGGATGAATAATCTCATATTCAGTCTTGTTTGTATCTAGTGAAGAAGGACTATGTTAAAGTGTATAGATGAAAATAATGAGCATAACATCTAGTGTATACCCGTGACTCAGCTTTTAAAAATGTGAAAATAACGAGCATACATCGACCAAAATGAATGAAATTTGAATTGCGGAGAGGTTTATCGACTACTTACAGGTGGTTCGTATGCTGCGGGCCAGCTGTGTCTCCTAGATCGCTCGAATTGATGACTGTTGTAGGGGTCCATAATTTTTTCTACTCAGAGTTCTTTTTTAAAAAAGTCAAAGGGTTGAAATGAATTGAAAATGACCCTTTTCGTCCTTATATAGGTTTTGACCTAATTTTTCAAAGTGCTCCGTTTTGCGTGAAAATTGCACCACTACCTAATTTGACCGCTCTGAATCCATTTTCGTGATCAAAATTGAAATCTAACACTTCTATATAGCTCAAAATTGTATTTTAAAAATTTTGGGACCGATGCGATCAGATACTTGTGCAGTCAACTTTTTGACGTCGCTTTCTTGTCAGAATCTTATCACATCATCATTTTCTAAATTCTTTGACTTTTTTCCTCAAAAGTCAACTTTGGTCAACTCTAGTCAACCCCAGTCAAACTTGGTCAACAGGACCTCGAAATCACTTGAAATTGATTCTGAATCTTCTAAATCATTTTGTAATATGTTTTGAGTTCTTCTTGATCTCTGACTCAACATCTATCTGTGATGTTTTGCTCTCCATCATCAATATGGCGTGTCATCTTTCTATTTCGCCCCCAAGGGGGCAGGATGATTACATCATTAAATCAATTTCAATCAATCTGATCTGATTTTCAAAAGTCCTCATTTCTAGGGGCATCTCACCACTTGGGGCATGTTCCATTTTTTGTGCCTCACAGTCAAAACTAGATACTCCACAATCAATAAGGGCATTTTTGTTCCTTACATCTTGTCATCTTTTAAGTATCTGAGCAATACAACTCAGATTATTGAGGATCAAGCTCTGTTCTAGAGATGATTCTCGAAAACTATCTTTTGGGACAGGTATCGGGGCAATCTAATCCTGACTCCTGAAGGTTAAGCCTCATTCTGGGGATAACCTTGTGAAAGATATTTATCCATCTTTTGGGACAGGTATCGGGGCAATCTAACCTTGACTCCTGAAGGTTAAGCCTCATTCTGGGGATAACCTTGTGAAAGATATTTATCCATCTTTTGGGACAGGTATCAGGGCAATCTAATCCTGACTCCTGAAGGTTAAGCCTCGTTTTGGGGATAACCTTGTGAAAGATATTTATCCATCTTTTGGGACAGGTATTGGGGCAATCTAATCCTGACTCCTGAAGGTTAAGCCTCGTTCTAGGGATAACCTTGTGAAAGATATTTATCCATCTTTTGGGATAGGTATCGGGGAAATCTAACCTTGACTCCTGAAGGTTAAGCCTTGTTTTGGGGATAACCTTGTGAAAGATATTTATCCATCTTTTGGGACAAGTATCAGGGCAATCTAACCCTGACTCCTGAAGGTTAAGCCTCATTCTAGGGATAACCTTGTGAAAGATATTTATCCATCTTTTGGGACAGGTATCAGGGCAATCTAACCCTAACTCCTGAAGGTTAAGCCTCGTTCTAGAGATAACCTTGTGAAAGATATTTATCCATCTTTTGGGACAGGTATCAGGGCAATCTAACCCTGACTCCTGAAGATTAAGCCTCATTCTGGGGATAACCTTGTGAAAGGTGTCAATCTGGATAGTGTCTGGGCAATCTAACCTAGATATTGGGGGACTAAGCTTCATTCTGGAGATAGTCCTAAAACCTTTATTTACTATCTTTTGGGACAGGTATCAGGGCATTC
>MU225835.1:489590-504287 GCA_018584345.1 Thuja plicata | reverse complement strand
TATATATATATGAATAATCTCAAGACTGTAAATTAAGTATCCAAAAAGGGAAAGTATCATAATATTATTTTTACATTAAATTATTGGAAGACATGAAAATACGTACTATGTTTACATTCAATTTACTCCACTAAATCAAGAACATATTTTTGAGCTTCAAAAACACATTAAAAGTTTGCTCACATCTACACCACTATTATAAAGAAGTTTACAATTTTTTCCCTCTTTTATTAATTCTAATAGTGCACAGCCAAAATGATTCCACATAGAAAACTTTGGGAAAATAAATTTAAATGTACCAATATCCAATGATGTTATACCTATGAGGTAGGCACCACGAGATGAATTCCTCTTCTACTAGTTAATAATTTTTTGACTCCAACCACTATAGAGTATTGCCCAATATTACCATTTTCTAAACAATAGATATAATCATGTCATTAAATGCAATACAATGGAAATGAACTAAAGAAGGCTTGCTCTCCTCCTTAATTTAATGGCATCATGGAGCCTTAGGTTCTCTATTTGTACCCTTGAGCAAGAAAACTGATATAGGCCCAAGTTAAATTCATTGAGTCTTCTCATATACCAAAATAACTAAGGATATCATAACCTCAACAATTTCACATAATGACTACAAGATTCACAATAGGCTAAAATTATGACTCACAAAACATCATATAATTGTTTATATCAAAACAAGGAATAAACCTTGCAACCTATCTCTCTATCTTTCAACACATGATCAAGAAAGGTAGAGGGAGTAAGGGAAACAAGTCTCTTTGAAATCTAGGCATATTGATCTCCACATCTTCATACAGGTTTCTCATCCATCTCCAAGTCTCTCTTCTTGTAAAACTTTACCAAAATTCTTCAAAAGAAGAAGTGGGTAACAACCCATTCTACCTTCACAATTCAATATAAAGAAAATTAACTTGGAATAATTAGACAGGGATGTGAAACCTGTCACCTTTCCATCCTATCCTTTATGAGGTCTTTTCCTCTTTTAAGAGGCGACACAAATTATCACACCTCAACCCCAAACTCTTCCCTCATAAATGAGTATGGAGGTGGGGTTGGTACCTTCAACCCATCTACCATAGATTTTTGATTCATCTTAACAAGGATTTTTGGAGAATTGAAATAGGCCTTAAGGATTTTATTTTATATCGAATAGGTCCCCGCATCAAAGGTACAGACCCTGTGGGTCTAATCTTTATAAATCTAACTTGATAACTGTCCAGAACTCTCATTAGGAACCCACAATTAGAAACCTCATAAACACATGTATATAACCCAATATTTCTGGTGCAGGAGCACCCTTAAGAAGCCAGTTAGTTGGTGATCTCATGTTTTTTAGGTGTAAGAAAGTGTTAAAGACCCTCTTGAAGGGCACTTTAATTATATAATGTCATGTGGACTAAGTGTGGTGTGAAGTAGTGTTTAATTGTGTTTTTTGTTAGGTCAAAGTACTTCATTTTGGCTCATTAATGACATTGTACTTGATCATGTGGTCAAATGGAAACTTGGTGTTTTTCATGTCCTTAGGGTCCTATGATACTCTAAGAGGTCTAACTAGGGTTAGTTAAGTTAGATTAGTGTTAAAACACTTGAAAATTGAAAATATGTAAAAGATGTTAAAATGTTGCTATGCAACATTAGCAACTTTTAAAAGTTGCTGACAACATTTTTTGTTGTCTTAAGGGTTTCAATGTTTAATTTGGATGGATTCCATCCAAGGAGTTAGGCATGTGTGTTGAGGGGATATAAGGAAGGAAAACCCTAATTTGAAGGGTTGGAAGTCATTGTACATATTTTGGGTTTTGGAGCCAAGGAGTTTTGAATGACAAAGTAGCATAATTGAAGAAATTTGTTCTTTTCTTGTTGTGCATGGATTACATTTATTACTATGATCATTTGAGGCCATTATTGGGCATGTTGTAAAGTGATTCCAATAGTTATTTTTCTCTATAATTACTTTTCTTTTTCTTTTTGTAATTTAGTTTATTTTAGATAGTTTGCTGTCCAATTCTGATAGAGAGGCAAAGATGTGGACCTAACTCCATTTCCCACCATTGGTTTTGTATGGCCTCTTGGGAATGGAGACTAGGTACATGGAGCTTCAAGAATCTGGAAGGTGGAGCTCTAGAAGTGTGTGCACCTATTTTTAAGGTCTTTCCCTAGGCGAGCTGTGGTTGTAGCCCGACTAGGAAAACTAAGAAGAAGTGTTTGGTAAATGCAGGAGGGATGTTTTCATGAGCCAAGAATCCCATGGATGCATTGATATATGTTTTTTAGGTACTCAAGAATGAGGAGGAGTTCCCAAGAAACCAAGTCACCAAGTTTTGAGACAAAAGACCAAGGACTGGTCTAAAAAGCTTGAAAAAACCATATTTCTGAAACAAGGTGTACAGACAGGGTTGAGACCTGAGACCACCAAAATATTGAATGTCTTGAGTGGTAGGTGTGAACTGCCAAAAGAAATTTGGGGGTCCTTTGAGGATTTGTCACTGAAAATGTGCATTCCTACTTTTTAGGAGGCCTAATTGGGGAAAAAGGCTACAAGGCCTAAAAGATAGGAATTTGGCAAGTGATGGAGAAATGCTCTAACTTGGAAACTTAAGACCCATGTTGGGATTAAAAATTGAAGTTGAATGAAGCCCTATCCCTCCTACAATCCAAAACAATCATTAGGGCTTGGGAGGTATAGTTGAAAGGAGTTCTTGCAAAGAACAAAGGATAGGGAACCTAATAAGGTAGAAAGATTCTTAGGAGAGGGAAAGAAGTAAATATTTCCAAGATTTGGAGGGTGGATTGAGGAAGCCCTAAGGGTCCTAGGAGTGACCTAAGAAGAGTTCAAGACAAATCATTGAGGTAACTAAGTTTCTCCCTATCAGAGTGGTATTAGAGCTGAGGTTCAAGATTTGGGATAAGAAGTGTTGCAGCTAGTGGATGTTGCAGACTGAAGACTCAAGTGGAGAGTCAAGTGCATCTAGAAAGATGGTGACCAATGCTGAATTGGCCAAGAAAGTTGAACAAGAAGAGGAAAATAGACTTCTAAGAGAAAGATTAAGCCAATTAGAGAAACTCTTAGGAGAGGTCCAAGACAAGGCAGACAGAGTGAAGGACAAGGTAGAGCAGAAAGAAGAAAAGGAAGCTAAAGAGAAGGAGTTGGACTTAGAAGAAGAAGCACCTGCTCCTGATCTAGTCTTACTAGAGGAACCCTTCTTGAAGGCACTCAAGGCCTTAAGTGGTAAATCCTTGGAGGGTGTGCCACTTTTTAATGGACAAATAGATGCTAATCTAGTCATGGACTGGATAGGTAGTCTTGAAAATCACTTTGAATGTGATGGTGTGACAGATGCTCAGAAGTTGAAAGTGGCTAAGTCTAGTTTGAGGGGACCATCACTTACCTAGTGGAAATATGTCCAGACTGAGAGAGAGAAAGAGGGAAAGAACCCTATTGTTACATGGAAGGGTATGTTAGCCAACTTGAAGTGAACTTACCTACCAGATGATTATGAAGTTCAAATGCATAGAAAGAGACAAAACCTCAGGTAGAAAGACCTTGATGTCTAAGCATATACTGAGGAGTTCCAAAAGTTATGCTTAAGATCCAAGATAGTGGAGGATGAGAGAATTAGATTAGCTAGATATCATAATGGACTCAAGTGGTCTATACAAGAAGAGATGAGTCTTACTACCCTAACCAGTGTGAGATAATGCTATCAGATGGCTTTAAAGATAGAAGATAAAAGCAAGAGGAAACATGATCAGACCTCAAGAGGGAGAGGTAGAGGAAAAGAGAATAGAGGACATAGAGGTAGCTTTGCTGGTAGAGGAATTGATTATAGATCTCAAGGAGAACCCAAATTGACTGAAATTGTCAATGAGACCAGTGGAAGAGGCAGCATAAGTAGAGGAAGAGGATTCCAAGGTGGAGGAAGAGGCAGATTTGGAGGTTCAGGTAGAGCCTCACACTGTGCACATATGGAATGTTTTCATTGTAATCAACTAGGCCATCTAGCCTATAGATGCCTTGAGAAGGCTTCTAGTTCACATGGTGAAAAGAGGGTGAATTACCTAGCCCAAGAAGAGACCAACAGTATTAAAGCTCCTAAAATTAACCTTGATTCATAGAGTGGGGAGAATCTAATGAGTAGGTGGATTCTCATAAAGGAACCTATTAAAGAAGAAGCTAAGCAAAGGAGGGCACTTTTCAAAGTGAAGAGAAAGATACCTGGCAAAGTTTGCAGGATGATCATAGACTTAGGGTCTACTGATAAAATCATCTTAGAGGAGGTAGTCAGCAAGCTAGGACTAAACAAGATACCTCATACAAACCCTTATAGAGTTACATGGTTGAATAAGGGTCAACATGGTCTTGTAAATGAGAAAGAATGGGTTGATTTTTCAATAGGCAAATATGTGGATAGAATATTGTGTGATATACTCCCAATGGATGCATGCCACCTACTCTTAGGTAGGCCATGGAAGATTGATAGGAAGACAGTTCATGATGGAGAGATGAACTCCTATTCTTTCAAGAAAGGTGGGGTCACCTACAAAATTCAGTCACTCATTGATGATGAGGGGTCTACATCAGTAGGACCTAATGTCTTACTGCAAGGAGGTAAAGAGTACATGCAAGGTGTAAAGAATGGAGAAGGAACACACTATGCTATCATGCTTAAGCCTAGTGAATAGAAGAAGGTGGAACAATTACCATTACTAAATGAGGTACAAGAGTTATTGAAGGAGTTTAAAGACATAGTTAGTGATGGGTCACCTGCAATGTTACCACCTCCTAGAACCATAAGTCATTAGATAGAATTCATACCAGGAGCATCTCTACCAAATAAAGCTATGTACAAGGTGATTCCTGATCAAAACAAGGAGATAGCTAGCCAAGTCGAAGAACTTTTGGAACAAGGTCTAATCAAACAAAGCATTAGCCCATGTGTAGTACCAGTGGTTCTAGCATAAAGAAAAGGAGGTAAGTGGAGGCTTTGTATAGATTCAAGGGAAATTAATAGGATCACTATAAGGTACAAATTTCTTATTCCTAGGATTGAAGATCTTATGGATTGTTTGGGAGGAGCAAGGTACTACACTAAGTTGGATTTGAATACTGGGTACCATCAAATCAGAATTAAGGAGGGGGATGAATGGAAAACAACATTCAAGACTATAGAAGGGTTCTATGAATGGTTGGTCATGTCCTTTGGGCTTAGCCATGCCCCAAGCATCTTTATGAGGTTGATGAATGAAGTGTTAAAGGACCACATAGGAAGATTTGTAGTTGTGTACCTTGATGATATCCTCATTTTCAATAAGACAAAGGAGGAACACCTCAAACATTTAAGAATTGTGATGAAGAAACTTCATGAGGAGAAGTTGTCCATTAATTTGGAAAAAAGTGAATTTATGAAGTAGGAGCTGATCTATCTTGGTTTTGTGGTGTCTCAAGGAACCTTGAAGATGGATCCTAGCAAAGTTGAAGAAATACTAAGTTGGCCTACCCCTACATGCAGCACTGAGGTAAGGAGCTTCCATGCGCTTGCCCAATTTTATAAGAAGTTCATTAGAGGTTTTAGTGAGATATGTGCACCAGTCTTAGATACAATAAAAGGTGGAGTAAAAACTAAATTCAAGTGGACTCGAGAGGCTATTAAGGGTTTTGAGTGGTTGAAAAAGAGAGTGGCTACACAACCTATTTTGGTTTTGCCAAATTTTGATAAGTTGTTCAGCCTTGAATGTGATGCAAGTGGTATAGCTATTGGGGCAGTATTGAACCAAGAGAATAGGCCAGTGGCATTCAATAGTGAAAAGTTAAATGAGGCTAAGAAGAGGTATTCCTCTTATGACCTATAGTTATATGCATTGGTACAATCCTTGAGGAAGTGGAGGCACTATTTGTTGCCAAAGGAATTTGTGGTTTATACTGACAATAAAGCTTTGAGTTTTATCAATTCTCAGGAGAAGTTGACCAATAGACATCTCAAATGGATGGAATATTTGCAGGCGTATACCTTCACTATTAAGCAAAAGAAAGGGAAGTTGAATAAAGTAGCTGATGCTTTAAGTAGGAGACTCTTGATAGTCCAAGAGGTGCAGCTACAAAGTATAGGTTTGGAGAGCTTCAAAGAGCTCTATGAAGGAGATGAAGACTTCTTGGAAGCATACAAGGTATGTAAAGATTTCAAAAACCATTTCCATAGTCAATTTGTAGACTATACCATTTAGAATGATCTCTTATTCAGAGGAGGATAGCTATGTATCCCTAAGGGATCTATGAGGGAGAATGTGATACAAGAGAAGCACAATGGGAGCTTAAGTGGCCATTTTTTCCTAAATAAAACACTAGAACTAGTGCAAAGGTTCTATTATTGGCCTAAGATGCAGAAGGACATTGGAAAGTATGTGGAGCAATGCTTGGTATGTCAGAAAGATAAGGGTACCTCTTCTAATGTGGGTTTGTATCAACCTCTACCCATTTCTAATAGGCCTTGGGAATGTATTAGTATGGATTTTGTGGTTGGGTTGCCTAGGAACAAGACTGGTTTAGATAGCATATTTGTGGTGGCAGATAGATTTAGAAATATGAGCCACTTCATTGCTTGCAAAACCACCCATGATTCCAGTCATATTGCACATTTGTTCTTTAAGGAAGTGATCCAGATTCATGGCTTACCCATTAGCATAGTATCTGACAGAGATGTAAAATTTATGGGTCATTTTTGGAAGACCTTGGGGATTATGGTTAGGAACTAACCTATCATTTGGGTCAGCCTACCTTCCCCAAACTAATGGTGATACTAAATTTATTAATAGAGTACTAAGAAAAATCCCTAGATTCTTGACAAAGGAGTATGGAGTGATGTGGGATCAGTTGTCACCACAGGCAGAATATGCCTATAATGACAGTGTTAATAGGACAATAGGAAAAAACCCCTTTGAAATAGTTTATGGGCTACACCCTAGAGGTGTGTTGGAGTTAAGACACTTGTCACATGAGGAAGGAAAGAGTGCATATGTAGAAGACTTCACTCAATCAATGAAGGAGGTTCATGATCAAGTGAAGAAGCAGCTCCAAGAGGCTACACAAAGAATGAAAGCCAAAGTTAATGAAGGAAGAAGAGATATTCAGTTTGCTGTGGGAGATCTTGTAATGGTACACCTTAAAAAATCTAGATTGCAGAAGGGATTCCCCACCAAACTTCAAATGAGGAGGATATGTCCTTGCAAGATTCTTGCAAAATATGGGCAAAATGCTTATAAAATAGACTTGCCATCAGATTTGGCACTATCACCTGTCTTTAATGTGCAAGATTTGGTGATTTATAAAGGGCCTACATTAGTACAAATTGATTCACATTCAGATAGTAAGGAAATAACAAAAGAGGTTTAGCTTTCACCTACACCAACACCAATAGCTGTGAAGATTTTGGACTCTAGGGTGAAGAATAAGACCAGACAGGGAACTTATATGGAGCATCTCATTTAGTGGAAGTTAAAATTAGAGGTTGAAGCTACTTGGGTAGCTAAGAATGAGTTCAAGAAGTAGGGAGTTGATCCTAAGCTCCTGTCACCAGAGGTGACTTAAGTTCTTAGCCTTGGTAGTATGGTGCAGGAGCACCCTTAAGAAGCTAGTCAGTTGGTGATCTCATGGTTTTTTGGTTTGAGAAAGTGTTAACGACCCTATTGAAGGGAACTATAATTATATAAGTTCATGTGGACAAGGTGTGGTGTGAAGTAGTGTTTAATTGTGCTTTTTGTTATGTCAAAGTACTTCATTTTGGCTCATTAATGACATTGTACTTGATCATATCATCAAATGGAAAGTTGATGTTTTTCATGTCTTTAGGGTTATATTATACCCTAAGAGGTCTAACTAGGGTTAGTTAGGTCAGATTAGTGTTAAAATACTTGAAAAGTGAAAATATGTAAAAGATGTTAAAATATTGCTATGCAACATTAGCAACTTTTAAACGCTGTTGACAACATTTTTTGTTGTCTTAAGGGTTTCGATGTTAAGTTGGATGGAGTCCATCCAAGGAGTTATTCATGTGTTTTGAGGGGATATAAGGAAGGAAAACCCTAATTTGAAGGGTTGGAAGTCATTTTACAGATTTTGGGTTTTGGAGCCAAGGAGTTTTGAATGACAGAGTAGCAGAATTGAAAAAATTTGTTCTTTTCTTGTTGTGCATGGAGTAGATTTAGTACTATGATCATTTGAGGCCATTTTTGGGCATGTTGTAAAGTTATTCCAATAGTTATTTTTCTTTGTAATTACTTTTTTTTATTTATTGTAATTTAGTTTATTTTTGACAGTTTGCTATCCAGTTCTGACAGAGAGGCAAAGATGTGGAGCTAACTCCATTTCCCAGAATTTGTTTAGTATAGCCTCTTTGGAATGGAGAATAGGTCCATGGATCTTCAATAATATGGAATGTGGAGCTCTGGAAGTGTGTGCACCTATTTTTAAGGTCTTGCCCTAGGCGAGCTGTGGTTGTAGCCCAGCTAGGAAGACTAAGAAGAAGTGTTTGGTAAATGCAGGAGGGATGTTTTCATGCACCAAGAAGGCCATGGATGCATTGATATATGTTTTGCAGGTACTCAAGAATGAGGAGGAGTTCCCAAGAAACCAAGTCACCAAGTTTTGAGACAAAAGACCAAGGACTGGTCTAAAAAGCTTGAAAAAGCCCTATTTCTAAAATAGGGTGTACAAACAAGGTTGAGACCTGAGACCACCAAAATATTGAAGGTCTTGAGTGGTAGGTGTGAACTGCCAAAATAAATTTGGGGGTCCTTTGAGGATTTTTCACTGAAAATGTGCATTCCTACTTTTTAGGAAGCCTAATTTGGGAAAAAGGCTACATGGCCTAAAAGATAGGAATTTAGCAAGTGATGGAGAAATGGTCTAACTTGGAAACTTAAGACCCATTTTGGGATTCAAAATTGAAGTTGAATGAATCCCTGGCCCTCCTGCAATCCAAAATAATCATTAGGGCTTGAAAGGTATAGTTGAAAGGAGTTCTTGCAAAGAACAATGGATGGGGAACCTAATAAGATAGGAAGATTCTTAGGAGAGGGAAAGAAGTGAATCTTTCCAAGATTTGGAGGGTGGATTGAGGAAGCCCTAAGGGTCCTAGGAGTGACCTAAGAAGAGTTCAAGAAAAATCATTGAGGTAACTAAGTTTCTCCCTATCAATTTCGCTCAAAAGGGTTGACTTATAACTTATCAAAGAGGAAGGTGATTTTATATTTAATTTTCTTTATCTTCCTATTATCATTTATACTTCCCTGCATATCAGAACCATAACTTACAGTTAAACCACAATAGTAGTCCATAATAAAAGCTAATAAAATTCTCATGACTGTAATTATAAATTATGCCAATGTGTTGTTTCTTTCATAACATTATATAGTAACAATAATTATAATTCCCAAGAGGAAAATGTAAGATACCATTCATAATTTTAACAAACTTTAAACATATTCCCTTCAAGAAAGATTCATAACTTCCTACATGTTTTCTTATGACATTAAGAATATTACTACCATGAAAAAAGCATAATTAATTAATTAACTACGTTCAATAAATCTAATTACAAAATATTTTTGTTGTATGAATCTCTTATTAAGTTGGGTCCTACTAGTTATTAATGATGCATAGAATCTACACTTTTAAATTTCCCAAAAATAGGGTGTAAACCATGCCCAATATACACATACTGTACACAGGAGACAAGGCCATGGAGACATTGCAGGTAGGCTCACACCAGTCTCCAATATCGTTGTTGCCGAGGGGTTATCACTATAGAGGGCTTACTAGACCTCCAAAGTATGTATCTACTGTTGAGCACCAATAGATGGATGTGCCATGCCATGACTAGCAAGACCTCAGCCAAAGATAGAACTTTTCAAGATCCTTTAATAAAGGTTATAGGCTTCCAAATTTATCTCTTATCATATCTGATACCATGTATATTTTACCATGATCTACAAGAGATAAAGTAAAATAACAACAAAAAAATGTGTGCCCAATGTTAACCTACATTAAGCTGAAAAAGAGGTGTACATATAAATGTGAGGGTTTGGGTCGAATCATAAGTTGATCCCAACACTCAATGACTGGTGGTGAGCTTCCTTCCGCTAAGCTAGAATTAGGAGTAAGAATAGAATCGTCACATCTCTCTAAACACATCTGTAAGCAACTCCTAAATCATGACAACTTGTGTAAACAAGTGTTAAATGATAATCGACGACCAACTATGCTTAATAAGTGTAAGAGTAAATAAATTAAATAAATACAATAATAATAAGCTCTAATATATTGTCTCTTAAATTTTTCCTAGATGATTTTATTTCTAGGTGATTTGATGTTTAAATTTTGTATGATTTTTTTAATATATAATCCTTGATCATCAATTCAAACTACTAGGAATGTAAGGAAATGGAAAATATATTTTTATGTAATAAAACCTACATCATATGTGTGAGTAATCTCAATGTGTAAAATCACACATATAATTTAATCAAAGTTGCAAGGAAACATCACTCATTCATATGGTGTTTAGAGTTCAATCCCTGGATACAGAAGGACAGAACAATTTCTGGTGTCCACTAGAGGTAGGGTGGTTAAAGTTAAAATTTGATGGGCCCTCAAAAGGAAACACATTGTTATTTTGTTGAGGTTGTATTTTTGTAAATCATAGTGGTAAGATTGTTGAATGAATTAGTCACTAATTGCCTCTTCTCACAAGCAATGAAGCTGAATTAATGGCTCTTGGACTTCATCTTTAAGAGGGCTTGAAATTAGATATAAAAGAGAACTAGATTGAGGGTGACTTTTTAATCATAATTAATACACTATTTGAAATTAAATCCTCATAATTGGAGGTTCTGAGATAGTTGCAGAATGTGTGAATCTTTTGTGAGATCTAATCTAGACTATTAGAAACTAACATTAGCATTTAAAAATATATTCTTGATTTATATAAATTAAAATAAAAGATAAATGAATTTAATTAAAAATATATTTAACATTTCAAATAAACCTAAGGACTAGAAGAAGAAATATATTTCTCTCTAAGGACTAGTAGCTACATTGAAAAACGTAAAGGGTTTGCAACTCATAAAGGTAAAGACATGGTATGTAAATTGCATAAAGCATTGTATGGATTGAAGCAAGCTCCAAGAACAGGGTATGCAATATATATATGTTCCCACAAACTATTTAAGTTAGGGGTTCTAAATATATTTATTTTCTTAAAAAATTATTTTTGTATTAAATAGTTCAAATTATTCTAGTGTATTTGTGTTTCTTAGCATGAGAGTCAATGCATGCCATCCAAATTGTTGGAAAGGAGAACATTATATAGCTCGCAACTATCGTTAGTTGTTGCTTCTACTCTTTCGGTGGAGAGTGACATAAAAAAAAGCATAGAAGAATAAACGGAAGCAGCGTTGTAAGAACCAACTAGATTCAATTAAATTAGAGCACCTTGAAGAAACAAACACTTTGATTTAACTCTAAAAGAAAGCTTGAAAAGTAGGAAACTTATGACAACATACCATCAATTAAAAAAGGAAGAAAAAATAATTACTAGCTCAAATTAATTAGAAAATATTTGTAACATTAAACTAAAAAAAACAATAAAATATACACTTTTCTTATATAATAATTAAATTTAAAATTAATCTAAAACTATACATAAAATAATTAAAAGTTTAAAACTGTCAAAACTTTTATCATAATAATAATAATAATAATTTATTTTAATAGTATTTGTATCTCAATTTAATTAAATGTAATGTGAGGAAAACTACTTCATATGTGTGAATAATCTCAATGTGTAAAATCACGCATACAGTTTAATCAAAGTTGCAAGGAAACATCCCTCATTCATAGGGTGTTTCGAGTTCAGTCCCTGGATTCAAAAGGAGGGAACACTTTTTGGTGTCCACTAGAGGTAGGACGGTTAAAGCTAAAATTTGACTGGTCCTCAAAAGGAGACACATTGTTCTTTTGCTGAGGTTATATTTTTGTGAATCATAGTGGTAAGATTGTCGAATGAATTAGTCACTAATTGCCTCTTCTCACAAGCAATGAAGCTTGATTGATTGCTCTTGGAATTCGTATTTAAGAGGTGTTGAAATTGGATATAAAAGAGAACTAGATTGAGGGTGACTTTTTCGTCATAATTAATACACTATTTGAAACAAAATACTCATAATTGGAGGCTCTGAGATAGTTGCAGAATGTGTGAATCTTTAGTGAGATCTAATCTAGACTATTAGAAACCAACATTAGCATTTAAAAATACATTCTTGATTTATATAAATTAAAATAAAATTTAAATCAATTTAATTAAAAAAATATTTAACATTTATAAAATATTGTAATATATATATATAAGTTGGGGTTCTAAATATATTTATTTTCTTAAAAACATATTTTGTCTATTAAATAGTTCAAATTATTCCAGTGCATTTGTGTTTCTTGGCATGCGAGTCGATGCATGCCATCCAAATTATTGGAAAGGAGAACATTGTATAGCTCCCAACTATCGTTAGCTATTGCTTCTACTCTTTGGGTGGAGAGTGACATAAAAAAGGCATAGAAGAATAAATAGAAGTAGCGCTGTAAGCAAAAACTAGATTCAATTAAATCAAAGCACCTTGAAGCAACATACACTATGATTTAGCTCTAAAAGAAAGCTTGAAAAGTAGGAAACTTATGACAGTATACCATCAATTAAAAAAAGAAGAAAAGACATATACTACCTCAAATTAATTATAAAATATATGTAACATTAAACTAACAAAAATAATAAAATATACACTTTTCGTATATAATAATTAAATTTGAAATTAATCTAAAACTCTACATAAAATAATTAAAAGTTTAAAACTGTCAAATTTTTTATCATAATAATAATAATAATTTATTTTAATAGTATTTGTATCTCAATTTAATTAAATGTAATATAAAGAAAACTACATCATATGTGTGAATAATCTCAATGTATAAAATCACGCATACAATTTAATCAAAGTTGCAAGGAAACATCCCTCATTCATAGGGTGTTTAGAGTTCAGTCCCTGGATTCAATAGGAGGGAACACTTTTTGGTGTCCACTAGAGGTAGAATGGTTAAAGCTAAAATTTGATGGGCCTTCAAAAAGAAACTTAACGTTCTTTGGCGAGGTTGTATTTTTGTGAATCATAGTGGCAAGATTGTTGAATGAGTTAGTCTTTAATTGCCTCTTCTCACAAGCAATGAAGCTGAATTGATGGCTCTCAGAATTGGTCTTGAAGAGGGCATGAAATTGGATATAAAAGAGAATTAGATTGAGGATGACTTCTCCATCATGATTAACACACTATTTGAAATGTCCTCATAATTGTAGGCTCTGAGATAGTTGCAGAATGTGTGAATCTTTTATGAGATCTAATCTAGACCATTAGAAATAGAGATAAGCATATAATTTTTTTTTCTTGATTTATATAAATTAAAATAAATTTTAACTCAATTTGATTAAAAATATATTTAACATTGAGAAAAAACTATAATATGACAATTTAAGTTTAGGGTTCTAAATATATTTATTTTCTTAAAATAAGTATTTGTCTATTAAATAGTCCAAATTGTTTCCATTTTGTTTGTGTTTCTCAGCAAGTGAGAGGATGCTTGCAATCCAAATTGTTAGAAAGGAGAAGGTTATGTAGCTGACAACTATTGTTACTTGTTGCTTCTACTCCTTGGGTGGAGAGTGACATAATAAAAAAAGCGTAGAAGAATCAATGGAAGTAGCGCCATAAACACCAAGTAGATTCAATTAAATCAGAGTACCTTGCAGCAACGTATACTGCGATTTAGCTCTAAACGAAAGCTTGAAAAGTAGTAAACTCATGATGACATACCATCCAACTAACAATGTATCATCAATTAAAGAAAGAAGAAAAAAAACATATACTAGCTCAAATTAATTAGAAAATATATTTGACATTAAACTAACAAAATTAAAATATATACTATTCTTATATAGTAATTAAAATTGAAATTAATATATAATTCTGCATAAAACAATTAAAAGTTTCAATCCTTCAAATAATTTATAGTAATAGTTATAATTTATTATAATAGTATTTGTATCTCAATTTAATTAAATGTAATGTTCCAATTGCTAAGGATAAGGGTGTTCATTTTTTTATGCCCATGAGGATGACAGGTAGTTGTTTAAAAATAGTTTCTTCTAAAAAATAATTACGGCGTAGGCGTTTCCCCTTTGAACACAGTTGGGCAAAAATTTGTATCGAACGGCTCAAACAGATGTAGACAGAAATGACTGCCATTGAATACATCAGGGCCGTTCGTGACTTTTCATCAGCTGTCCAAGATGAAATCTTTTTTCTTTTGTTAAAAAGTGACGGAAAAAGCTTGTATTAATAATATAATGATTTGGGGATCCGCCATGTTGCTTCCCCATTGTTGCGTTGGGAAAAATAAATATCAACGAATGGGAGTGTTAATTACAACGGTATTCAACCAAAATGAAATGAAATGAAATGAGACGAAATGAAATCAAACAGTAAATGAAATGAAGATGGAATGCAGGAGCAGAATGGGTGGATTGGTCCTCCTGAGGGGGTGGTCGTGGTCGTGGAGAAGTGTGGAGCAAGTCTTTT
>MU225835.1:450783-468328 GCA_018584345.1 Thuja plicata | reverse complement strand
CTGCATTTGAAACTCAGTCAATTAAAGTCAATTAGGAGAAGAATTTTCCTAGAACAATAGGACTTCGAGGATGAGAAAATGCACCAAAATTGATTAAGTTATTAGGTGCCAATTTTGGGGTGTTACACTACTATCAACTTAGAAATGGCTTGAAACTTCATACTCTCAATTGAATAGTTCTTCTATCATTATATTTGGTATTATTTTGGATTAAAGAAAATTTAGGTTTTGAAGGGACTTGAAACCCTTACAAATAGAAAATAGAAAGATAAAGCATTAATCCCACTAAAACAAAATAAACTGTAAAATCTAGCAGTCACCCCATAGGAACAACCAACCAAGATCCAACCAGTAAAACACCAAGCAAAGAGGGAAAATGACAAAAAGAAAGAAAAGGAAAAACAAACTAGGCTAGATCCTTTAGGATCTTAACCACCTCATCCCCAAGATCAATAATATTAATAACAGTCACTAAGATTACCCTAGACGAGTTCATGGTTACCTGGCTAGGTGATTTCAGAGTTGTAGAAGGTTGAAGAAGGAATGGATGAATTTTTTTGTGCCTATCATGAGTTGGAAAGTGTAGAGGGATGAGTCAAGGCCTTATGGTTGAGAAGAGGAGAGAAGTTAAGCTCATTTGAATACATTTTGAGCCATTTTGTTGTAGACTTGTCCAGAGACCCTAAAAACCCTTAAAAATAGGGGTTTCTTGAAAATCCATTATACAGACACTTGGGGGAGTCTAAACCTTGGGAATATCAAAGCCTAGGATGAGTGAATAAAGAATCCAAATTTGGTTTGGTGGCTTATTAAGGGAATTTGTGAGTAATTCCAAGATTCCAAGGATTAGGAGGCCTAATTGAGGCAAAAGGCTACAAGGCTTAAAACATAGGAAACCAAGGAATCGATAGGAAATCCTATGAAAGATTGGTTGAAAGGTTCAAAAACCTATTGGAAGGACTAGAGAAAAAGGGCAGACACCTAATTCCATGCTTGTAAATAATTGAAACATAGTTTTCATTGATAGGACCTAAGGATGCATAGTGGGTTATGAAGGAGTGAAATGAGAGTTTGAAGTTGATTGGTGAGATCTATTGGAGTAGAGGATTGGTAGAAGTGTCCTCTAGTTAGGGTAGAGCTAAGTACCTTGAGGAGGCTAGGAAGGAGCCTTGAGAAGAGAAAGAAAGCTCTAGTAAATTGGATCTCCACATCACTAACTTAGAGGATTCTACCAAACAAAACTCGATCAATTAATACTTGTTTGAGTGGTTCTTAGCTGAATCCACGTACATGTGGTGTGGTGCCTAATAGTTCCTATGTGGCTAGAGGTACACAGTTGAGTGGGACTTGACCAAAAACCACTCGGTCGAGTCCCACTCACATAATAAAAAGCCTAGAATGTAGTTTAATCCCCTTATTTGCACAGTAAGGGGCTAGGAGAGTAGAGAAGGGGGCTTGAGGACATTCAACCAAGTGCGAGGTAGGGGCCCCACTTTTTGCATTTATTGGATTTTTTGTTTTTGAAGTATTTTTTATAATTATATGGTTTTTGATAGATAAAGCAGTAAGAGGGTGCTGGCCCGTGGAACAGAGGACTAGTAGCACATTAACAGCATATTAATGGAACTAGTCAAAGTAGGTATAACATTTTAATAGCATAATCACCAAATCTAATTCTTCCCCTATCAAAAACATAAATCACAGTACTAATCCATTGGATTAAACCAGAGAACTTAAGACAAACAGTAGCATAAAAAGTATTAGTTATAAGCCATGCAGGGCTACACAAAAAACATAAAAACTAACATTATCCCAAACCACAAAAAAGGGGATCCAAGGGCCAAGCCCAGCCAAAATTAACCAACACACGGACACCAGAGATTAGTTCTTCCCACCCAGCTATTTAGATAGCAGGGTCCTAGCCCAATCCTCTTGCAAAAATAGGAATAGATCTTTGTTGTCCTCATCCGCTTCCAGCCTACCGCTTGCCAGCTTTTGTTGCACATTATAGAGGGTCGTAGCTGAAGCATGCATGACCTTCAGGGAAAATTTTTTTGTCCTCATGCAATGGTTCATTAGGTCCTACATATTCTTCTTAATTTCCACAATATCCTTGTCCAAATTTGAGAACCTCCTTTTGAGGGTGCCTATAAATTTGTTTTTGTCCTCCATGGCCATGGTATGGGGCTCCTGAGGAGGACTCGGGGGTGGGGTAGGGTTATTGGGGGTTTCCATGGTTTGATGGAGGTTGGGAAGAGGAGTGTTACTAGTCCTAGGGGGACTCATATAGCCTTTCAAGGGACCATTCTTTGACTTAGTTGAGTGGGAGTCATTTTCAGATAGGGAAAGCTCTTTAGAGGCCATTTCCATCATCCTAATTTTACAATGTTCCTTGGAAATTCTATTTGACCTCCGGTGACCCAAGCCACTTAAGTCCACCTCTAGATTAACCTGGCTCTCCATCATTTTTCATTTTTTGGGCCTATAATCAGTCTCAGGAGTGTTGTCAGCCTCTTTCCCCTCTTTGTACTCAACATACTCAGAGACATACGACTCCTCCTGACCCTCCTTCTTACTAAGAGGGTTTTTAACACTTTTTTTATGGGTTGTACCCTTTTTATCAGCCAGCACAAGCTCCTGGGTGATACGGATGGACTGGGAGGAGGAATGGGTGGACTTTTTAGTATTGGCCAGGGGCTCCTCTTGGGGCATCATCTAGATAATCAGAGGGGGTTGGGGTGCTGGGCAGATATCTTTGTGAGATTGGTAGAGGTAGAGGAGGAGGCCCTGATGGAGGATAGCTCTATCAGGGTTTCCTTTAATATCAAGGACATTACTTTCTATGGAATGTAGAAGATAGAAAGGAATGGAAATTAAATCCTTGTTCCTAATATGATTCAGGAATGGTAAGTGGTAGTTGTAAAACCCAGTGAACTTACCTTCCAGCGTGAAGTACTTCATCACAATGACACAAATTTTTGGCCAGAAGTCTGGCAGCTCCTCTTTATTGAATCCCCCATGTTTTCTCACCGACAGCTCACCATCCTTGAAATTTTTTTTGCTGCTGGTAGGGTCGAGAGTCTGGCTGGTCTTTTTGTATTTACTCCCTACCATAGGGAGCCCCATTGCCTTGGCTATGACCTCTTCATTCAGCTGGAAGTGAATGCCCCCAACCGAGACACTCATGTTGTTCCAGGAAGAGACAAATTGTTTGGAGATTCGATCGTCATGTCCACATTTCATTCTTTCCATGAAACACCATATGCCAGTTTCTTTGTAGTAATGAGTCACCAACACATCAGAAGTGAAAGCCTCATCAATGTTATCAGGCTCAATGCAGAGAATGTTGCCTCCCATTTCAAGAGTCTGCTCCTCCTGCACCAGAATATCTTTGAAATCTAACAGCCAAGCATTTTTGCAGACCATAAAAAACCACTTGTTTTTGTAAAGCCTTTCCAAGGAAAGCTTAAACATAAAATGTCGGTCTTGAAAATTTTGGAAAACGGGCTCCGTACCACCAGATCTAATGGATCTCCAGGTGCCATTAATAGAAATAGTAGCAATAATACCAAGGATAGCCAAAAAAACACTTTGATTCAAACAACTCTTACTCCACATGTTCAAAAGGTAATGATAATTATTTATGGGAATTTGAGTTCTCCTTTTCATAATCGCAAAAATCACCCGAATACACCAGCACATGATCGAGTAAGGATTCATAATGAATATGACAGCCTAGCACATTTAAATAGTAATATTCATTTCTCCCATGATGAGTTGCTAAGTCATCAGAGGTAAGTCACTAATCACCCTCCAACTATTGAGTTTGATTTTTTTTAGGCCAATCACTGCCATTGAGTCAGCAACTAAATTCCCCTCTTTGTACATGTGTCCTATAGTCGTGCGTTGGAAGCTGTTGAGAAGCTCGCAGATCTCCATAATGATAGGTCTAGCACACCATCCTACACTAGCACCAATATTGATGGCCTCAAAAACCACTTTGGAGTCCCCCTCGATTTCCAACAGTCTGAGGTTCATTTGTTTCGTGAATTTAATCGCCCAGTGAAGGGCCGTTCCTTTCACCTAGGTGACAGTGCAGTTATTGATAGGTCCAGCATAAGCCAGTAGGAAAGTGCCATTGTGATCTCTCAACACACCACCCCCTCCATGATTAAGATTATTTACTGCCCCATCAAAGTTTAATTTTGTCCATCCTCTGGGAGGGGCGCTCCATTTGGTAGCATTTCTAGCTATCCTTTTCACATTATCGAACCTAGAGAACCCATCTAGGAGGTTCGAGCTGTCAGTAATTCTAACTTCTGAGGCAATAGGAGGATAGGAGGGGAGCTTCCATTTAGCCATCCTAGAATTCTCACACAAGAGCTTAGTTCCAATATGGAGACATGTCTAAGGCTGGTTACTATTTTCTCTGAAAATCCTGTTGTTCCTTTCCTTCCAAATGGTCTAGCATATGTGAGGGGAAAGTATACGCCAGAGGAGTTGGAGCAGGGGGTGATTGGAAGGGGATCTCCAGTTGTTAAATTGATGCACTTCTCTACCCAGGGCCCACAAGATACCCAATTTGCCGATAATCCCTTGCCAAATGCTGGTGGCATAGTCACAGTGGATGAAAAGGTGGTTTACCATTTCTTCCTCCTTCTTACATAGGAAACATCTATTTTCCATGGAGAAGCCTCTCTTTATGAGATTATCTTGGGTTAGGACCTTACCGTAGATTAGAGTCCACCAGAAAAAATTTATTTTTGGTATGAGCTGAGGGATCCACACCTTCTTCCAGACCCCTGGGTTACTCTCCTCCTTCAGAAGCAGGTTGTAAGTAGATTTAATAGAGAAAGTACCAGCCTAGGTGGGGGCCCAGATAATAGAGTCATCACACACCAAAATTCTAATATTAGTTAAGTTTTCCATGAGATCCTTGGCCAAGTGTTGCAGGTCGAGTTTGTCCCTTAACCGATTAGGTATCCATCCAGTCTCTACCATTAATGTAGCTGGAGACTCTATTACCCAGGCTAGGTTTGAGATAGTCCATAAGGGGCTTGAATCTGTGGCCCAAGTTAGGTTGATTCATGATCTAGTGGTCATTCCAAAATCTGATGGATCTCCCATTTCCAATTTTCCAAAAAGCTCCTTTAGATAGAAGGGTCTTACATTTACATAAGTTCATCCAAAGTTTGGATCCACTGGGGAGGTCACTGTTGTGGAACATCATCCCGTAGGGATGTCCTTGGAGGTACTTAGCTTCCATTAATCTACACCAGTCCACTTTTCCCTCTATGAGCTTCCATGCCACCTTCGTAGTAAGGGCCTTATTCATCAGACCTATTTTTCTTAGACCCAGGTCACCCATTCTTTTTGGGAGGCAGACAGTGTCCCAATTGACAATCAAAATCCTCCTCTTTTCTTCAGACCCCACCCACAGAAAGGTTCTCTGAATCCTTTCAAGTTTATTGGCCATGTTGCTTCTAATTTTAAAGAGGGATAGGAAGTAAACAGGAATCCCTTGGAGAGTGGAGGCCACCAGTTGAAGTTTGCCAATATTGCTTAAAACCTTCCCCTTCTAACCAACAACTTTACTGGCTCTGCCAAGGGCTGGAGAACAGGTTCCTTCGTAGACAAATCAGGAGAAAAACAAAATAGTGCTTGCATGTACACATGTTTTTATTTAATATTCAATTTAGATCCACTCTAAGACATATATACAAACTTAGATGTTTGATTTATATTTAGAGACCTCAAATTGAAAATGTTTATTTTGTAGGACATATTTTTGTAGTAATAGTAGAGCCTAAAAATGTGGAATGTGTTAGTTAATATTTATTACATTGCACCAAGGAGAGGATAAAGCTAAAAAAGAATGAAACAAGAAATTAAATTATGTTTCCAATAGGTTGGTAGTGTACATGTTTGTGTTTACTTTACTACAATTAAGGTTTAACTTGCGATGTAAGTATGTGCAGTTATATGGTTAATTTCACATCTATCTATATATGTTGTTGAACTTGTATGTGGAGGTTCAATTATTATGCAAGGAACATATTTGAAGAAAATCAAAATATTAAAACATGAGGTTCATTTTATTGATTATCAACCTAACAACAAGGTTTATCAGTATAGTCATCTTGTAATTGCCACTGTCCTATCTCTTCATCCAGTGACAGGACACGGGGTTCATAAGTGGAGACTTGATATTGATGACCATGAGATAATATTAAATGTTATCCAAGAGAGAGAAGAACCACTTGATGTGGTCTAAAACATGTACATGAAATATGATCTATACTAAATTTGTCACAGGTGAGACCGGAGGTTTTCGTAGCTCCAATCTTTCCTACCAGTGCCCATAGTGAATGGAGAATTTTTTTAAAATATATAATATCTCATCAATGTCTTCAAGATGTGTATTTAGTTTAGTTTTATCTAGTGAACTAATTCTAGGTTGAATGTGGATACAGTTTATTTAGTTGGAATATGATTGTGTAGATCATGCATGTTGCAAAATTACTTAATTCTAGGATATAATTTAATTTTATAGATAGAACTGCTCATTAATTAAATATGTTCCATAAATACTTTTAAAATTAGGACCAGTCATATATATTAAAAATATACATCAAACATGTATTTAAAAGCATGAACTAGACATCATCATTTATATCATAGGTCAAGTACATTTAATCAACAAATGTATAGGTCACTTGAATAATAACTAGAGTGAAAGTATATCTATGAAAGTATATAACACATACATGAAACATCAATCATAGATCAAGTATCTAAATATTAATCATAGATCAAGTATGTAAAAATTAAAAAAAGAGAATGTAAGATTCTAGAAAGTACATATAATCATAGAGTAAATATAAATCATAGAGTAGACATGTATTGAGTGAAAGTATAGATTCTATGAAAGTACATCTAACACATAGATACATGCATGAAACATTAATCATAGATCAAGTATGTAAAGATCAATCATAGATCAAGTACGTAAACATAAAACATAGAGATCAAGTACTGTAAGAATGAAACATGTGTCAATCATGTCAAACATAAATCCAAGTATACAATACATATGTCAATTGACTCTAGAGTCTATAAATGAAATAATATAACATCAAATATATGTATGTATGCAATATGTCTAGATCCATGTTATAAAGTGTTATATTAAACAAGAAAACATCAATAATTTAAAAAAATCACCTGTCCACTACTGATGTCATCATCAGGTGAGTCTCGACGACATACATGATCAATGCTCAAAGGAGTAACAAGAGGCATATCCTGGTAGAGAAAAAGGTAAAATTAGATGCATCTATATGAAATATTGCAAATTTAAATAACTTAGATCAAGTAGCATTAAATATATATAATTTGATAAGTTATACCTGTGTAGATGGTGGCAACTGATAGTATTCATACTTTGTAGCCTCGGTCCTATCAACCAAGATATCAAGATTTTGTTGCATCTAGTCCAAGCTCATCTCTACATCTTTAACATGTGTAGAATGCACATGTCTCTCTAATGATGAATGCAATGGACTAACCAAATGAGGTGGCATGGAAGTCATATCATCATGTGTCAACAAATGTAGGTAACCTGTAGTGTCCATGCTGAAGTCAACATCCTTAAGGCCAACATTAGAGAACTGTTTCCATGCACTGACTGAAGGGTCTATATGTTGTGCCTCTCCCTCTCCAGCAATAGAGTGGTTGGTAGGTGGATCCTCATGAGCACTGCCACTACAGCCATGGTCTACGTGAGAATGATGTGGCTAGGCATATCTGACAGTACCCAGACAAGATCTAACACCCGATATGGGGATATCATGTTTTGCTGCTATAAATGGATAAGCATCCAATAGATCCTCAGCCAAACTAGACAATGTGACCCATGTCATCTCTCTTGTAAGTCCCTCTAGGCTGGACTGTGAAGGAATCCCTGGTGAATTTTACATGTCAAGTATAGCTCCGCTAGTGGATGCTCTACCTGATGATTTGGAGTGTCATCAAGACATCAAGTATTGAAAAACCTGATCACTCGATATGGATGCAGTAGCTGCTACAATGTCTCCCACATTATCAATCACACCTCGTAGCTGGGTGCTACAAATGAAATCATCTATAATAGGACCTAATGAAGGAGCTATGGCATGTGCCCTCAGACCAACAATGGCCCTATGTACTGGCCTCCCACAATCTGCTTGATGAAACACATCTCTATCGTCAAGTCTGCCACACCCCTATCCTAGATGTGCTGACAAATCAGTGTAATTAACTACCATCCCTAAACGAACTTCAGCATAAATCTGTTGTGCAAAGTACAATGGAATCTGGTCATTATTTGGATAAAAACCATGAGCATCATATAATCATGGGTATATCAATGCCGATATAGAAGGATCATAACACATCATAACCTAATACCCCTTCACATATCGTACGTCTGCATAAGATGGGAAAAAATCCCTTTTTAGGGTTGCTTTAGGCAGCAAAGACTATATGGTGTAGGAGCACACCTAGGCTAACTCCATAGTTGTAATATTTTTTCTTGTACTTGACATTGGCTAAGTCAAGGTAATGTGTTTAAATAGACCTTAGGTCATTGCATTGTGGACTAGGGGAGTTAGTCATTAGGACTAAGGTCACTAAAATAGTCATTGTTAGTAGCTTTTTAATTTTCTTAGGCTTAGAAGATTAGTGATGGATTTGAGCTTTGAATGTGTCCTAAACACATAAATGTTGTCATAGAGATGCATGGAGGCCATTAGTGAAGTTGGATCCTTGAAATGTAGAGGTTAGAGGTCCTAATAATTAGGAAGTTGGCATAATGGAAAAGATTCCAAAAGTTGTTACAATGTTGTCATGACAACATTTGCAATTATTGCAAATGTTGCATGCAACTCCATTATTTTGGATTCCCCTTGAAGATAGGAGTGGGAGATAGACCAAAAGGCCCTAGAAACATGGAAAATGGAATCTAATGTATGAGGAGGCTCAAATCTAAGGAATAGATTTTATTGTAACAAGTTTTGGATTGTGGATATAGCTTTGCAACTCTGATTTTGTGAAGACCCCAAGATTTTCAGTGTGACAGTGCTATCATATGGATTGAATGATTTGATTTAGAGATTGTTTTGTGCTCATAGGATATTTCTAAGACTTTTCCATTTAGTAAGTAAGTTGATAGGAGTTAGTCTAAGGTCATAAATAAATTGTTTATATTTTAGGGAGTTCACTGGTTCTGTCTTGACCAGTTTGTCATTTCATGGCTCCCCCATGAAATCTAACCATGGGATCTTCCTAAGGCTAGGTGGATATGTTAGGAGAATCATTGGTCTATACATATGTAGAGGTAGGATTCTTGTGGATTCGAGTTGCTATTTTTAGTACCAAGCCCTAGACGAGCTAACAGTACCCGATTAGAGGTTTGGAGATGAAGTATTGAGCATTTCATGTGGTGAAGGAAAGTACAGTATGGTAAAAGTGTAGTACTAGGTGGGGTATGACCTAATCTTTCTCTATTCAGAGATTTGTTAACTCACTAATCCATTTGGTCGAGCTTTGAGTAGGAAATCAATAAGGTCCTACTAATTAGGCATATTTGCCCTATTGGTCCTAGATAATATTAACCCTATGTACGGAGGGCTTAGGAGACTAAAAATTTCAAAATCCTTTGTAAAATCCAAAAGGGTATCTGAATGTGGGATTATTTTTTCAAGTTCTTTGGGAAGTTTTTGAAAGAATTGGGAAATGGTCTCTCAAAAAGGCTACAAGGTATTAGGCCTAATTAGGCTTCTTGGGGTCTAAAGCTTGAACTTGACTAAAAAGGGCTAAGAGATCCTTAAAAATGGAGTCAAATGGAAACATATGGAAGGTTTCCAACATGTTTAATATCCCTGTAATGATGGTGAATACTAGTGTGGAGTTTGCACTTAGATATTTCTAAGTGTAGGAGAAAAACTGAAGAATCTACATGGTGTTAGTATTTCAAGGTGAAGAAAAAAGTATTAGGCTCCTGGAGAGGAGCTAGAGAAGGTCTTAGTTAACCATCTAAGCCTTTGGATGATCCTAGTGATGATTAGGATTGTAATAGAGACAAGCTAGGTCTCTTGGTAGATGTGCAAGCAAGCCTTGGAACTCATACATCATATTGGTATCAAAGCTTTATTAAGATTAGGCTTGTGGTGGATGTTTCAACCTACTGAATCAGTGGGAGAGAATACACTAGTGGGATCAAATGAAGATAAAACCATGGTGACTAATGCTGAGTTAGACAAAAAGGTAGAAGAGAAAAAATAAAATAACAAGTTGCTAAGAGAAAGATTGTCTCAAATGGAGCAACTCTTGGGTGAAGTCCAAGACAAAGCTGATAAAGTGAAGGATAAGATAGAACAGAAGGAAGACGAAGAAGCAAAGGAAAAAGGACTAGAATTGGAGGAGGAAGCTCCAACACCTAACCCTGTTATTGTTGAAGAACCCTTCTTGAAAGCACTAAAGGCCTTAAGTGGCAAAGGTTTGGAGGGTGTACTACTATTTAGTGGGCAAATGGATCTAGATTCAATTGTGGATTGGATTGACAGTATAGAAAACCATTTCAAATGTGATGGTATTTAACAGAGGCCCAAAAAGTGAATGTGGCCAAATCTAGGTTGAGAGGCTAAGCCCTCACATGGTGGAAGTTTACTCAAACTAAAAGGGAGAAAGAAGGAAGAAGTACTATAGTCACATGGAAGGTCATGGTGACCAAGACAAAGCAGATTTACTTTGTTGATGATTAGGAGGTTAAGCTGCATAGAAGAAGACACAATCTGAGAAAAAAAGGTTTGGATATCCAAGCATACAATGAAGAATTACAAAATTTGTGTTTAATATCACAAGTGGCGGAGGATTAAAGCATCAAACTAGCAAGGTATTTGAATGGACTCAAGTGGTTTATTCAAGAAGACATGAGTCTTGTGAACTTCAAAACCATCCGCCAATGTTATCAAATGGCCTTGAAAATAGAGGAGAAAGGCAAAAGAAAACAAGAACAAACCTCCAAAGGAAGAGGTAGAGGAAGGGATAGTAGATGACCAAGAGGTGGCTATGGTGGAAGGATTTCAGAATCAAGGACTCAAGGAGAATTCATATACATTGAGCAGCAAGAGGGAAGCTCTAGTAGAGGTGGTAGAGGAAGGAACTCTAATTTTAGAGGAAGAAGTGGTGGACAAGGAAGAGGCAATTAATTTGCCAATATGAAATGTTATCATTGCAATCAAATGGGACACCCTGCCTATAGGTGTCCAGAGAAGGGTAGTACTTCTCAAGGAGGTAACAAGAGGACTAATCTAGTTCATGAGGAATCAAATGCAATAGAGACACACCTTGAGGTACCATTGAATTAAGAAGAAGGTGAGAACCTCATGATGAGGAGAACATTGATCAAGGAGCCAGTTAAAGAAGAGCCAAGCCAAAGAAGGTCCCTATTTAGAATCAAATGCAAGGTGATGGGAAAAGTGTATAGATTCATTAATGACTCAGGGTCTACTAACAACATTGTGTCAGAAGAAGTAGTCAGCAAGCTAAGCATGATAAGGATACCCCACACCCATCCTTACAAGGTCACATGGCTCAATAAGGGACAACATGTCTTAGTAAATGAGCAGGCGTGGGTGGAGTTTTCTATAGGGAGATATAAGGACAAGTTTCTATGTGATGTGTTTCACATGGACGCATGTCACTTTCTCCTAGGTAGGCCATGGCGATTTGACCACCAAGCTATCCATGATTGGGTGAAGAACTCCTACATATTCAAGAAAGACAAAGTGACTTTCAAAATCCAATCACTGTTAGAGGAGGCAGAAGTGAAGACAACAGGTCCTAATGTGCTCATGGTTGGTGAAAAAGAGTTCTTAGAAGCCATGGAGGAAGGGGAAGGAGTTGAATTTGCATTGGTGCTAAAGCCAAGAGAAGAAAATGAAGGTAACTAAGACAAGAAGCCAGAACTACCTAAGGAGATACAAAGCATGTTGCAGACTTATGAAGGTATAGTAAGTGATGGACAACCATTAGCATTACCCCTTAAAAGGGCCATAAGTCATAGGATAGACTTTATACCAGGAGCTACCCTACCTAATAAAGCAGCCTACAAGATGACCCCTCTACAAAATAAGGAGATTTCTAGACAAATAGAAGAACTCCTAAACCAAGGTCTTATCAAGAAGAGCATTAGCCCTTGTGCCGTACCCACTGTCCTAGAACCTAAGAAAGGAGGAACTTGGAGGCTTTTTACTGATTCAAGAGGCATAAATAGGATAACCATTAGGTATAGGTTTCCCATTTCTAGGATTGAAGACCTAATGGATTGTTTAGGTGAAGCAAAGTAATTTAGCAAGATAGACTTGAAAAGTGGCTACCACCAAATAAGAGTATAGGAGGGAGATGAGTGGAAGACAACCTTCAAAACCAATGAAGGTTTGTATGAATGGCTTGTCATGCTATTGGACTATCTAATGTCCCCTCCACATTCATGAGCCTCATGAATGAAGTCCTCAAAGACTACATTGGCAATTTTGTCATAGTATATCTTGATGATATACTGATTTATAGTAAGACAAGAGGTGAGAATCTTCAACACCTTGAGACAGTCTTCAAGAAGCTGCATGCAGAGAAGCTGATGATCAACTTGGAGAAGTGTGAGTTCATGAAAATAGAGCTAGTGTACCTTGGATTTGTTCTCTCTCATGGCAATCTGAAAATGGACAAGAGTAAAGTGGAAGCCATCATAAATTGGCCTACTCCAAGGACAACAACAAAGGTAAGAAGTTTTCATGGCCTTGCTCAGTATTATAGGAAGTTTATAAGGTAGTTTAGTGCTATTTGTGTTCCTATGTTGGACACAATCAAAGGAGGGATGAAGACTAAGTTTATATGGAATGAGCAAGCCACCAAGAGGTTTGAGTTGTTGAAAGAAAATATTGCTACCCAACCTATTTTAGTCTTGCCAAGCTTTGAGAAGCTTTTCACTATTGAATGTGATGCAAGCAATGTTGCTATTGGAGCTATCCTAAGCCAAGAGGGTAGACCAGTGGCATTTCATTCAGAGAAGTTGAGTGAAGCTAAGAAGAAGTATTCTTCTTATGACCTTGAAATGTATGCATTAGTTTAGGCTTTAAGGAAATGGAGGCACAATTTTCTCCCCAAGGAAATCATATTCTATTAAGATAATCAAGCTTTAAGTTTGTTGAACTCTCAAGAGAAGTTGAGCCACAAGCACACAAAGTGGGTTGAATACCTGCAAGCATATGCCTTTAATATTAATCACAAGAAAGGAGTACTCAAAAAGGTGGCAGATGCCTTGAGTAGAAGAGCTCTTACCATCCAAGAGATCCAATTGAAGAGCATGGTCATAGATCACTTCAAGGATCTATATGATGATGATGAAGACTTTGTAGACATTTATAAGGTATGTGCTTAATACAAGAATCATTTCCATAGAAAATATGCTGAACACACTTTGCAAAGTAATCTCTTGTTTAAGGGAAATCAGTTGTGTGTCCCTAGAGGGTCTATTAGGGAGAATTTAATTCAGGAAAAGCACAATGGTGCATTGAGTGGTCACTTTGGGATCACCAAGACCCAAGAACTTGTTCAAAGGTTCTATTATTGGCCTCGAGAATGAACCTTGATGCTATGAGGTATGTGGAAAGTTGCATAGTATGTCAAAAGGACAGAGGAACTTCTTCAAATATAGGCCTATATCAGCCACTACCTATCCCCACTAGGGCATGGGAATGCTTGAGCATGGATTTTGTAGTTGGGTTACCCAAGACAAGACAAGGCATGTATAGTGTTTATGTAGGTGTTGACAGATTTAGCAAGATGGCTTACTTTGTGCCATGTAAGACAACTAATGATGCCAGGCAAATAGCCTCTCTCTTCTTCAAAGAGATAGTAAGAATCCATGGGTTACCTATGAGCATTGTGTCAGATAGAGACACTAAAATTATGAGTCATTTTTGGAAGACTCTTTGGCAAAGGTTAGGCACTAATTTATCCATTGGATCTGCATACCATCCCCAAATTGATGGTCAGACTGAAGTGGTAAATAGAAGCCTTGGAAATCTATTAAGATGCTTGACCAAGGAATATGGTCAACAATGCGATCAATTGGTTGGACAGGTTGAATATGCCTACAATGACACTATCAACAGGTCAACAGGGAAGAGTCCCTTTGAGATAGTCTATGGTCTACATCCTAGAGGAGTCTATGAGTTAAGAGACTTAAAGGATGGAGTAAAGGAAAGTGGATATGCTGATGATTTTGCTTATGCAATGCAGGAGATACATGATACAGTCAGGAAGACTTTGACAAAGAAAAACATGAAGCATAAGAATAAGGTTGATGAGAGTAGAAGAGAACTTAAATTAAATGTGGGAGACTTAGTAATGGTGCATCTAAATAAGTCTAGACTTTAAAAAGGAGTCCCACACAAGTTGCAAATGAGGAGGATAGGCCCCTGTCCTATCTTAGCAAAGTATGGGAACAATGCTTTTAGAGTGGAGCTACCAGAAGATAGTGGACTGTCCCCTGTCTTTAACATTGTAGACCTGATTCATTATAAAGGACCACCACCAGACATGGATCAAAGCCTTAGTGAAGTGATTAGAGATGCAAAAGACCTCAAGCTACCTCCTGCTATAGTCAAGCAAGCTGACATTATACTAGATACCTGAGTCTACAAGAAGACTAGAACCAAAGAGTACAAAGGACACTTGATCAAGAGACATGGTCAATCAGATGCTGATGCAGTATGGATTAAAGAATCAAAGTTCAAGAAGATGGGGATTGACCCTACTCTACTCAATCCAAGGGTGGATTAAAATTTTTGTTTTGGGGAGGATGGTGCAGGAGCACACCTAGGCTAACCTCCATAGTTGTAATGTTTTGGCTTGTACTTGACATTGGCCAAGTCAAGGTAGTGTCTTTAATTAGACCTTAGAAGTTCATTTCATTGTGGACTAGGTGAGTTAGTCATTAGGACTAAGGTCACTAAAATAGTGATTGTTAGCTTTTTAATTTTCTTAGGCTTAAAAGCTTAGTGATGGATTTGAGCTGTGAATGTGTCCTAAACACATAAATGTTTCCATAGAGATGCTTGGAGGCCATTAATGAATTTGGATCCTTGAAATATAGAGGTTAGAGGTCCTAAGAATTAGGAAGTTGGCATAATGGAAAAGATGCCAAAAGTTGTTACATTATTGTCGTGACAACATTTGCAATTATTGCAAATGTTGCATGCAACTCAGTTACTTTGGATTCCCCTAGAAGATAGGAGTGGGAGATCAACCAATAGGCCCTAGAAACATGGAATATGGCATCTAATGTATAAGGAGGCTCGAATCTAAGGAGTAGATTTGATTGTAACAAGTTTTGGATTGTGAATATAGCTCTGCAACTCTAATTTTGTGAAGACCCCAAGCTTTTTAGTGTGATAGTGCTATCATATGGACTGAATGCTTTGATTTAGTTATTGTTTTGTGTTCATAGGATAGTTCTAAGACTTTTCCATTTAGTAAGTAAGTTTATAGGAGTCAGCCTAAGGTCTTAAATAAATTATTTATAGTTTAGGGAGTTCATTAGTTCTGTCCTAACCAGGTTGTCATTTCATGGCTCCCCCATGAAATATAACCATGGGATCTTCTTAAGGCCAGGTGGATTTAGGGCAGTCATTGGTCTATACATATGTAGAGGTAGGAGTCTTGTGGAGTCAAGTTTCTATTTTTAGTACCAAGCCCTCGGCGAGCTGACAGTGCCTAATTAGAGGTTTCAAGATGAAGGATTGAGCATTTCATGTGGGAAGGGAAAGTACAGTATGGGAAAAGTGTAGTACTAGGTGGGTTATGACCTAATATTTCTCAGTTGAGATATTTGTGAACTCACCAATACATTTGGTCGATCTTTGAGTAAGAAATCAGTAAGGTCCTACTAATTAGGCCTATTAGCCATATTGGTCCTAGATAATAGGAACCCTATGTACGGAGGGCTTATGAGACCAAAAATATCAAAATCCTTTGTATAATCCAAAAGGGTATCTGAATATGGAATTAGTTTTTCAATTGCTTTGGGAATTTTTTCAAAGAATTGGGAAAAGCTCTCTGAAAAAGGCTACAAGGAATTAGGCCTAATTAGGCTTCTTGGGGTCTACTCGACTAAAAAGGGCTAAGAGATCCTTAAAAATGGAGTCAAATGGAAACATATGGAAGGTTTCCAACATGTTTAGTATCCCTACAATGATGGTGAATGCTAGTGTGGAGTTGGCACTTAGATCTTTCTAAGTGTAGGAGAAAAAGTGAAGAATCTACATGGTGTTAGTCTTTCAAGGTGAAGCACAAAGTGTTAGGCTCTTGGAGAGGAGCTAGAGAAGGTCTTAGTTAATCATCTAAGCCTTTGGAAGATCCTAGTGAAGATTAGGATTCTAATAGAGACAAGCTAGGTCTCTTGGTAGATGTGCAAGTAAGCCTTAGAACTCATACATAACTGTACCTCATTGAGAGAAAGACCAGAGCCAACCTCTTGTCTCTTCCTCTCAAGTATGGATTGTATAACAACTGGGGAATAGGGAGTGGTACCATGAATGTCATCCATAATAGTAATCAAGCTATTAAGTATGGATTGAAATGTGTTCTTATAGATAGTAGTGCTAGTCGCATTATTTATAGAATCTTGTAACCTTTCAATTGCTCTATTAGTGTGTGCAATTAGTTCCTCAGGGGGAATCGGTGCATCTACCATGTGTGATGTGGAATAATATGTCTGATAGATGTATGTACCTGAAAGATTTTATTTACTGTCAAATGAAGTCTACATATATGTTATCCTAATTTAATTGATGAATAAAATGAACGTACACATTTCGCTACATTATTTCAAAGTAAAATCAATTACATTTAAATTAATTACATGTATGTATATACACACATGTTTGTACATGTACATGTATGTATATATGTGACATACATACATACATACATGTACATGACATGACATACATACATGACACACACACACACACATATATACATGACATACACACCTGACGTATATACATCCATACATGACCATGGTACATGACATACATACATGACATATATACATACATATATAAATATGACATGTACATGTATGTATATGTACATACATGTACATTCCATTTATACATGACATATATATATATACATATATACATATGTATGAAATATATATACAAGTACATGTATGTATGTATACACATGTACATGTATATGACATTCATACAATGTATGTGCATATATACATATGTGTGTGCGTGCATATATACATATATGTGTATATATATATATATGTATACACACACACACACACATATATATATATGTATATATATATATATACATATATGTATATACATATATATATATACATATATATACATATAAATATGTATATATATAAATATGTGTATATATATCTGTGTGTGTGTGTGTATGTGTATGTGTGATA
>MU225835.1:438805-449415 GCA_018584345.1 Thuja plicata | reverse complement strand
ATACATATATATACATATACATATATATATATATACATATATATATATATATATATACACATATATATATGTACATATATATATATGTATATGTATATGTATATATATGTATGTATATGTATATATATATATATATGTGTGTGTATATGTATACATATATATACATATATATATACATATACATATATACATATATATATATACATATACATACATATATATATACATATATATACATATATATATATATATATATGTATACATATGTATACATATACATATATATACATATACATATATGTATATATACATATACATATATGTATNCACATATATATATACATATATATATGTATATATGTACATGTATATATGCATATATATATATACACATATAAATGTATATATAAAAACTATATATATATTAAAAACAATTAAAAAATGCAAATACAAATAAAAAATACCTGTTGAAAATGACGTTTGAAAATTTGGAAGCCCCTTATGCTACTTTCAACCCAGCCGAAACAGTGAAAATGATAGTTTTGACAGGTTAAAAACCCCACCAAATAAAACCCTAAATGACTTCCGATAGAAAGTAAGTGATTACTTTTGATCGAATGTATCACTTTTTTCTACTTTAGATCTTAAGTTACTCACTTATGATCGAAAGTATTTGTCGATTTCAATCGAAAGTGACTTTTAATTTTTATTGATTCACACTTTTCAGAGTGAATTCCTTCCTCCGAAAAAGTGTAAACCACTATTGTGGGTTCACCCTCGAAAGTGAACAATGTTAAGTGTATTGGGTAATGTGCATTTCACACCTAATGATGAATAAAGGACATCTGAGATACCTATTTCTATACCATTTGAAGAGCAATAACCTAAGACAAATAGAGATCTGAGAGTATCAGACTATCTAAAAGCTATATTGTGTTATCGATCAAAGTAGGAATTCAAAATTCAGCATGATTAAGGTATTTACATCATCTACTCGTACAAAAGTGTTGATAGGACTTTGTGACAGCCTCGCTAATGGGAGATGAGTTGTCACCGAATACTGGAGTATCAACCAACTTTGCTTGAAGAGGCATAGAAGAGAGCTAGCTATCCTAGCCTCCAAGCACCTGGTTATTAGGTCACAATGATGCGGGCTTATCTCAATTGGACAAGTGACCATTTTTTTGAGGGGATAACTAGTTCTGACGTGTAAACTTCTGAAACTTCAGGGATAATGGGTTTCCTGCAAGCATAATTTATATCCGAAAAAGAAAATAACAAAAGATAGGACATGGTTAGTGTAGATCTCTAACTATATCCATGAAATATGTTCTCTTAACATCAACAAAGTTACAAATAAAATAAACAACGAATACTAGATATACATACAAACTTCAATTAGACATATATCAGTGGCAAAGCAAATTATTTCAATGAGTCATTATAGAACTATAACAAAGGACATAAGAGAGCATACAACATCATAAACATTTCACTAACTCCGGGATCATAAAAAACATAGAGATCAGAGCTGAATGGTGTTCCTCATTCTTTCATTAACTTCAAATCCATCGTTATTAGTAATTACACTAGTGGCTCCAGAGAGCATTAATCTACTCTAAACTTCTAAAGAACAAGATTACTAAAAGACTAAAAGCTTCTATTACTAGTGGAAAGCTAAATCAACAATTTACTAACCCTTCAAATGGTGTTCAAATTTGTATTTATAGAAAACTATAACTACTGAAGGGACTATCCCTACGCTAGTTATTTACATTATATTACAATATTTACAGCCACTACTACCCGTGCTATAAGAATTTCCTAATGTAATACAATCATTTGAGAAGAGAAGAGAAGAAATAAAGAAGCCCCGAGAAAACTACCATTGGAAAGAGCGTCCTTGTACTTGTAGATGTGATGGATCATCCTTAAGTGACTAGGGACATACACCCTCTTTAATATTCTTCTGTACTTCGGTGACTTGGGCGAGGTGGGGTAGTCCAGATAGTAAATGCTAGAACGATGCATCAGGATCTGGGAGTTATCTCCAGGTAACCAATGGATCAACAGTGACTAGTCATGCCAAGAGGGGCAGCCACGAACCTGGCAACATGTTGTAGATAGTGATTGGTCAATTTGAGAGAGCTATGAACACTCATCACTGTAAAGAGACCAAAAATGGGAACCCGGGGTTCAGGATCTAGGAGCTTACGCTCAAAGAATAAAGAATGAGACAATATGCAACTTTTGCTGAAGGATCCCCAGAGACCAGGATATTTTACTAGCCTTTGAGTTTTTTGTATGCCTCTAGAATCTGAAGGATGCCATCTTCCTCTATATCCTTCAAGCAATCCTGATGATCCACAGATTGCTTAAAATGGAGGCTGACATCTTCAGCCTTATCTTTTAACTCCACAGCCACATTGGCCGCATTGTGTGATTTGAGCAACACTTGAGAGAGTTCCACCATCATGGCGCCATTAACATTTCCCCTGGGTCAGAATTGAGCCTCAACCACTTCATAGAACTTACCAATTATGGAATCAATGAGAGTATAAGTCTTGGGGATGAGAATGTTAGCGGATGTAATTTCTTGGATGAGGGCAGCATATTGGTCCAAAGGAGTCCGGACCACCTGTCATTCTTCTTCAAACACTCATACCAGTTCCTTTCCAGTTTTGACTTTGAATGCAAGTCTGGAGTATTGAGTCTAGAGGAACCCATATGATTCATCCCATAGAATGTCTTTTTTTATTAACTCATCTTCCCTGAGATTTAGAATCTCTGACAAGGTATCCTTCTAATCTTCATATTTCTTGATCTCTCCCTGCTACTAGGGAATGGTGGCCTCTATCTTCTTTGCTAAATCATTTACTTAGAAAAATTCTGGGAGAGACTCAAACAAGAAACTTCTTATTACCCCCACCTGATGAGTGATCCACTAATCTACCACTAACACCTTTTTCTTCATGATTTTCAGAGTATCAACATCACTCTGTGGTAGCAATGTCCTAGGGACTGAGGGTCCAGTTGTTTCGGAAGCAAGGGGGAGTACTAATTCTGTCAGGAGTCCCAAAATATTGGAATTGGCTAATTTTAACTACTGAATCTTATGAGACTAGTTCTCATATCAAGCCTGAATACCATGACCAACTTTGTTTAGGAGGTCTAGGTCCCACTACTGAGTTCTTTTTCCAAGAGACACCTCTGTGATTACATATTCTTCGACAGCTACCTTAGAATCCTCTTTTCCTGCTAGAGGGGTGATGACTATCACCACAACGTTGCTATCTGGGGCCCTTCTAGTGTTGTGAAGGGTATGAGCCTTCTTAGGCTTCTTAGGAATTTGTCCCTTGGCCAACATCTTGGAAAGTGATAGTGAAGCTGTGATAGTAGTTAGGGATTTTCTTTTCTGGGCTTTGAATAACCACTGCAGCGGGGCAGTTGGTCCACCTATCATTATCCCTAGGATTGAAGTGTCCCTGGGGTTCAATTCAAGTTCCCCTGTGTGCATTATCTATTGTATCAATGGGGTCCTTGCATGTGTATTCTTTATATCCCTCCCCATCACCCTCCGAAATTGTGATTACAGGTGGACTAGGTGGCGGAGATGGTAGAGGTAGTTCATTGAGATCTACCTATTGGAAAATGACTGCAACTTTGTTTGCTGCTGTATCTGATGGTGTTAGCAAACTCTAATTACCGGTTAACCCCAAGAGCGCAATGTTAGAGGTTACAGTTGCTCCTGAAGATCTGGTTCCCTCTTTAGCCAGTCCTTTCTCTATGATCGGGTCGTTCCCTTATTCTTATGGCATTTCTTTTTCACCCTCGGTCTCATCAAGTTAAGGATCGACTTCTTCGTGGGCCGCCACATCTTCTAGGCCTGTTGACTGAAGTATGGGAACTTCAAATTTGTGTCCCGCTATCTCTTCTATGGCACAATCAACCATATCGTGTAGCTCTCCAAGATCACCTAGTGGGAAGAAGTCATTGACATTGATCTTTGCTATCTCTGGGGGACTCACTGGATGATCCTCTTTTTTAGATGAGGAGGACAAAAGCGCCTCAACCTTAGGTACATCTTCAGGCTCTAGGCCTATATTCTTACTCTACGGGGACCGACTTGCCTTTTGTTTCTTTCTCCATTTGAGTGGCACTTCGAGCTTTGCAACTGTCGCTATTTTGGCAATTTATTATTCACATGGTGCATATAAAAAAATAGCCAAGGGAGAGGAACCTCCTGGTGGGGGACAGGAGCCTACCCGGGTATCTTCAAGACCAAAAGTCACTTCAAATTTTGCTGCGTCCATTAATTTCTAGGAGTGCTCCAAATTCTCACCCAACCGCTCCATGAGGGGGGCCAAAATGAGGTTTGAGACCTAAGGTGAAGTGCCAACTTTCTTCTTTCCGTGGGCTTTGGATTGCCCTGGGGCCCAGGAACCAAAATCTCCCGAACAATGCTTGTCAGAATAGACACTCTTAGGGTAGACCTTTTGGAAATACGAGTGGCTACACTCAATTACTACTCTCGAGATGGCCTGGATATCCAAAATTTCCCATGTATCCCAATCCACTAGAAGGAAATCCATCTTATCTATACCTATTTCTTTATACTCGGGGTCCTCTTGGGGGCCAGTGTCTGAAAAGGTCAGTGGGAATGTCCAGAGCTTGAGTTGTTCCATTATTCCTTTTGTTATCGTGGTGTAGTATCACTTCTGAACATCTTAATCATCCTAGTAGTTGGCCCAAAAATATTCAATGTGTCAAACATGGGGGTTTACCCCCTTTGGCATCAACCTTGGTAGTCGCCCAAGGGGATCATAATCCTTGCGGTGGAAAGAATATTTTGCTAATTTAAAACTACTTAGCTCAATTTCAACTCCCCGGGCTGTGGCTAGGGAGAAAGAGTATTCCTCGAAAATGAAAAGGAATGTTGGGGTGGTAACTTTCTTGGCGGAAGCCAAGGCATGAGCCTCCAAAATCTTCCTATAGAGCTCTAACAAAACTACCCTCTCCCCACAATGTTTGGGTAACAGGAAGGGTTCTTTGGAGAAGCCAGACACCTGAATATAAGTGTGCTAGGAAACTAGATGAAGTATTGCCCCCATGAACCAACCAGCCCCATGGCCTATAGAGATGATTTGTATCCCTGATCATCAGTGATCGCCTTGACCCTGTGAAAGATGACGGCGTCATTGAATCTACAAAAATGTGGGAAATTCTAGTCCCACTAAATCTGGGGAAGTGGTCCCATGGAGAGACCTGACCATGTCCTTCCTCGAGAAAACCAATCATTGTTAAACCTTGGATCCCCTAGCACTGTCAAGAAAGTGGCCAAAGGACGTAGGAAGCCATTTAGAATTTTCACTCTATGTTGACCCTCCTCATCTGGGCGTCTACATGTTTTACAATGATATCAGTACAGTTGAAATGCACCTTGTTGGTGGTCATACCATATAAGAAATAATACATCCAAGGGGAGAATTCCTGGGTATGTGTCTCTCCGAAGATCCTGCATAAGAAGATAATTCCTACCTTGATGGGCTCCTTAAAGTTGGAGCACAAAATCTTTGTCTGGATCTTCTTGTAGTCGCGACGTAAACTTTTCATCCAATGTGTGTTGAGGTGGCACCATGCCACGTCTTCTGTGCCCTCATACTATTGTAGGGCCTCGACCTTGGTGAGAGAAATAGCTCTTGTGAATTGCGGGATATGCCACCCTCTGGTAGTGGCGTCATGGTCCAATATGACAATGGACACTGAGAATTTGAGGGGAGTCAGGGAAACCAACATAGCAGCCATACTGCCTTGGCGATAACCCCTATCTAGGATAAATATTAGCTCTGGCGCTTGCATTGAACATGTAAAACTAGCTTCTTGAATGATTCTGGATGCTGTTAAGTTAACTTAAATGGAGTCATTGGAGCGTTGAAGCTGATAGATTGTTTGAATAAGGCCCTGCAATTCAGCCCAAGTGCCAACATCTCTGTCAGTGATCTCTTTAAGTGGAAACTCAATTCGGGACCCATGAATTGTCCCATTATTATTATATTTCTGGGTTAGAGGGAGCTTTGCCAATGTCTGGTCTATCTTGTTCTTCTTCCTGGTGTCTACAGAGACACTTGGGAGTTCTGAACTCCTAGGATGTGAAGATCCTGAAGCCATTTCTTACTTACTTTAACCTGTACCTACAAACCTAATGCAGGAGCATCCTGGGTGTAAGGGCAATCTTGCATCACCCAAAAATATGTGTTTTTCTATTCAATAAGGGCTATTTTGTACAAAGCTACTATTTTTTGGAAACTTACTATTTTTAGTAAGTTGGTCGTTTGAACTCAGAATGTTCTAATTTTCCAGGTGAAGGTTCATCTTAGTCATATAAGAATGCCAGTTGAATTTCATTTCCAGATCATCTGTATTGGCAAAGTTATTAAGGATTTACTATTGAGATTTTTGGGTGCAAAATCTTTGAGCTCAATTTTCAGGACCTTAGAGGCTCCGGATCAAGGTCGAACCCTCGGCTGACTTGAGCTTTTCTAGTCAAGCACTGTAGATCGCGATCTCCCCTTTCTAAAGAGTGGTTATAATAGCCAATCGGAGCTACGGTTCAAAAGTTATGGCTTCCGGAAGTTGGGCTACCTAATCTCACGTTTTGTAAATATTTAAACCCGACCCTTTTGTAATAAAAGTGAAAAATAATTAAATACTACGGGTAGTCGGCCTTAATAGCTAGATTTCTGGAACCTTCTCGGGCGGTGGAAATTGCCAATATAAAGAAGGCCCGTAGTGTTGCCTAGGACAGTTCTGGGTAAATCTGGGGAATAATTCGAGGCTTTGTCCTACATAATATTGTAAGGGGAATGCCCATGTGGCTTTGCATATTGTAATTCTAAAAGTTTGTAATTTCATATTTGTGGAGATAATAAGAAGCCCATTTTCTATTCTTGCAAATTGTTGTTGCTTCTCTGTTTCTGTTATGTGTTTGTGGCATTAAGGGGAGCATCCTTCATCAAGTGGTATCAGAGCGAGAAGTTCCTGAGTGTGTAAATAGATCATTGATTGTGAGGCAGTTTGCACCAGGACCGTGGTTAGGGTTTTGGCACGCATCACAAAAATGCCTCCACGAAGGGAACGTGGCAGAAGAGCTGGCATTGTGACACCTGAGGTTAGAGAGCTCCAGAGACAAGTGTGAGCATTACAAGAAGATATTCGTAGAGGAATGAATCTTAAAGTTAGAAACGAAAGTGAGGATGAAGCCGAAGAAGGAAATGATGATCAAGAATTTGAAGTTTTGAATCCAGAAGAAGAAAGGCTTTTTTGAGCCATTTCCAAGATTGGGAAAAGACCTAAGATTGAGGTTCCTACATTTTTAGGTAATCTTAACCCAGAGGAGTTGATTGACTTGATCAACGAATGTGAAGAATATTTTGAGTATGAAGATATTGAGGATCCTAATTGGGTCAAGTTTGCGAAGGCTAGACTAAAGGGTCATGCAAAGATCTAGTGGCAGGAGATCCAATTGGAGAAAAATCGAAGGGGAAAGGATAAAATCACGAGATGGGATCGAATGGTGGATAAGTTGAAGTGACAGTTCATTCCTGTTGATTATGAGCTTGACCTGCTGAAGAAAATGCAAAGTTTGAAGCAAGCAGGAAGATCTGTTCAGGAGTATACAGAGGAGTTCTATCGAATCGTCATCAGAATAGGCCATGCAAAAGCTGATCAAGAGAAATTTGCCTGTTACCTTAATGGGTTGAAGCCAAGCATTCATGAGGAGTTGAATCTAGTTTGAATGAACAGTATTGAGGAGGCATACCAGTTTGCCCTGAAAGTAGAGGAAAAGATGAACAAGAAGTTTGAGAGTAGGCAAAATGGAAGAGGTCATGGTAGAAGATCTGGTGGACGGTTATATGGTGGCCGAAATGAAGATCCAAAAAAGAAGGATAAGGCCAGTAATAGTCAAAATCAGCGAGGAAACAATTCCAATCGTTTCCAAAATGAGAATAATAGAGATCAGAGAGGAAGAGGAAGAGGACAAGGATCTGGAAGAGGAGGCTTCCGTGGATCATGTTATCACTGTGGAGAAGAGGTCATAGGGCATTTGAATGTCCTCAGAGTAAAGAAAGAATAGACAGGAGAAATGAAGGCCAGGGCAGAGTTGCACATGTAGATGAAGATGCTGAAAGAGGAGAAATGTTGATTAACAGAAGAGTACTGCTGAGTGGTGAGAATGAACCTGAACAAAGGAGCAGCCTATTTTGCACCAAGTGCAAGTGTGAAGGTAAGTGTTGTGATGTGATTATTGATAGTGGAAGCACCAACAATTTGGTGTCAAAAGAGATGGTAACAAAGTTGAAGCTCAAGAGACAGAAACACCCACATCCATATCAGATTGCCTAGGTACAGGATGACCACAAGGTCATGGTCAATGAACAGTGCCTCGTGAAGTTCAAGATTGGCAGATACCATGATGAGGTACTGTGTGATATCATATCTATAGATGCATGTCATATGTTGTTGGGTAGACCATGGTAGTTTGACAGATGTGTTGTACATGATGGTCGTGCGAATACCTATTTCGTGACAAAGGATGGAGTGTGGCATAAGCTAAAGCCATTGAATGACACAGAAGAAAAGGTATGTGGTAGTGCAAGAATAAATTTTGTTGATGAAAGAAAGTTCCTAGATGGTATGAGGCATGAGCATGTCTATTTTTCTTTAATTCTAAAAGTTGATAAGGAGAAAGTAGAAGATGTTCCTGTAGAAGTTGTAGATTTGTTGAATGATATTTTGATCTTTAGTAAGACATTAGAGGAGCATGTGATTCATATTCGTATGGTATTTGAGAAGCTGAGAGAAGAGAAATTGTTGATAAATTTGAAGAAGTGTAGTTTTGTGAAGAAGGAGTTAGTGTATTTGGGATTTTTAGTTTCAGTAGAAGGTCTAAAAATGGACTCAGAGAAGGTACAGGCTCTCCTTGAATGGCCTACTCCAAGGAGTGCTACTGAGGTAAGATCTTTTCATAGCCTAACTAGATTTTACAGAAAGTTTATCAGAAATTTCAGTAGTATTTGTGGACCCTTGATTGAAACAATGAGAGGGGATAGAAAAGAGTTTAAGTGGACTAATGGGGCAGAAAAGAGTTTTTAATTGTTGGAACAAAAAGTTACAGAACAACCTGTTTTAGCACTCCCAGATTTTAATAATGTGTTTCAAGTAGATTGTGATGCTAGTGGTACTGCAATAGGAGCTGTTATGAGCCAAGAAGGTAAACCTGTTGCATATTTCAATGAGAAGTTAAATGATGCCAAGAGAAAATATTATGTTTATGATCAGGAATTTTATGCTATAGTTCATGCATTAAAGAAGTGGAGACATTATCTGTTTCCTAAGGAGTTTGTTTTGTATACTGATCATCAATCTTTGCAATATTTGAATAGTCAATGAAAGTTGAATCAAAGGCATTTGAAATGGGTTGAATTTTTGTAGAGTTATACATTTGTTTTGAAACACAGGAGTGGAAAGTCTAACAGGGTTGTAGATGCCCTTAGTAGAAGGCAACTATTGCTGACAAAGATGTAGATCGAGGTGGTTGGATTCAAGGAACTCAAGAGTTTGTATCCAGAGGATCCTAATTTTGGTGAAGCTTGGAAAGCTTGTACAGAACCTGTTACTCTAGACATGACGAAGTGGCTAGATTTCATCATTCAGGATGGAATGTTATTCAGAGGGAGCCAATTGTGTATTCCACAAAGTTCTATGAGGGAAAATCTCATCAAGGAGAAGCATAGCAGAGGATTGGCTTGAAATTTTGGTCGAGATAAAAGCCTTGCTCTAGTTAGCGAGAATTATTATTGGCCACAATTGCAGCAAGATATCAAGAAGTTTGTACAGAGTTGTAGATTATGTCAAATGGAAAAAGGAGCAAAGTAGAATACAGGATTGTATCAACCATTACCTGTACTAGAGAAGTCTTGGGAGGATATCCGTATGGACTTTGTTCTTGGTTTACCAAGGACTCAGTGGGGACATGATTCAATTTTTGTGGTGGTTGACAGGTTTTCAAAGATGACACATTTCATTCCCTATAAGAAGACAAATGATGTTATTCATGTGGCTGAATTATTTTTTAGAGAAGTGGTGAGACTACATGGTCTGTCAAAGAGTATAGTTTCAGATCGAGACACTAAGTTTGTTGGATATTTCTTGCGCACATTGTGGAAGAAGTTGAAGACAGACTTGAAGTTCATCTCAACACATCATCCACAGACGGATGGATAGATAGAGGTGGTGAATAGGAGTTTGGGAAATTTACTGAGATGTTTGGTTGGAGATAAGCCAACAGGCTGGGATTTGATTCTGCCACAGGCAAAATTTGCTTACAATAATTCTGTCAACAGGAGCACTGGTAAATCACCATTTCAGATTGTATTTGGAAGTAGTCCCAGAAACACTTTAGAGTTGAGGAAGATAGAAAAAAGAGAGATAAGTAGTGTTGAAGCTGAGGATTTTGCAGAATATTTGAAGAACATCCATGAGGAGGTGAGGAAGCACATTACCAAGATGAATGCATAGTATAAAGCTAAGGCAGATGAGAGAAGGAGGCA
>MU225835.1:409715-427136 GCA_018584345.1 Thuja plicata | reverse complement strand
ATTTTCCAGGTGAAGGTTCATCTTAGTCATATAAGAATGCCAGTTGAATTTCATTGCTAGATCATCTGTATTGGCAAAGTTATTAAGGATTTACTGTTGAGATTTTAGGGTGCAAAATCTTTGAGCTAAATTTTTAGGACCTTAGAGGCTCCAGATTGAGGTCGAACCCCTAGGTGACTGGAGCTTTACAAGTAAGGAACTGTAGATTGCGATCTCCCCTTTTCAAAAAGTGGTTATAATATCTAATCGGAGCTACGGTTCAAAAGTTATGGCTTCTGGAAGTTGGGCTACCTAATCTCATGTTTTGTAAATATTTAAAACTAACCCTTTTGTAATAAAAGTGAAAAAAATTAAATACTAAGGATAGTCGGATTTAATGGCTAGATTTCTGAAACCTTCTCGGACGGTGGAAATTACCTATATAAAGAAGGCCCGTAGTGTTGTCTAGGGCAGTTCTGGGTAGATCTGGAGAATAATTTGAGGCTTTGTCCTACAGAATATTGTAAGGGGAATGCCCATGTGGCTTTGCATATTGTAATTCTGAAAGTTTGTAATTCCACATTTGTGGAGATAATAAGAAGCCCATTTTCTATTCTTGCAAATTGTTATTGCTTCTCTGTTTCTGTTATGTGTTTGTGGCATTAAGGGGAGCATCCTTCATTAAAACCAAAAAATTGTCAGTACATAAAAATTGAGAGATTCCAAAATTTGGAGACCATGAGAATAACTTCGCCTTGTCACCTAAAGTGAAGATTCATTAGGGCATCCTAAATGAGATCATATGTTTGAGATTTTATACAATTTTTACACATGAAATATTTCTTGCTTATCGAGGATGCAAAATGATAACTCAAAAAGAGGTCACGTGAGGTAGAAAAGGCCATATTAATTAATATTCTTGAAATTAATTTGAAAAGACAAAAATTGCTAGTGATAAGACTGGTGGCCCTACTACTGTACTCTAACATGCGCTTGCCCACTTGGTTGAGTAATGACAAAATCAGACAGTTAATCTGGCCTGAATGTCATTAAGGTGAAAAGGATGGAGGAGAGAGAAAATTAATGGCCTACTGACAAGATGACCTCTGCAATTGACATACCTACTTCCATGTTGTCCAGGGCATCACCAACTAGGGTGGTGGAGCTGGTTATTAAACAAACATGGTCTGAGACCTCGTAAAGAATGAGGATGACAATGGGTCTTCAGGGACAACTCCTCAAGACACCTAGATGGGAAATAACCCTCAGGATCACCACATCTCTAAGTGGATAAAGAGTGAACACAGTACTACAGACTCACAAAATTTATAGACAAAGATAAACCTACAGTGAGCTACTAGAGCTCGCACACTCAAACCTACTGCTCCACAAACCAAACTTACAAAAAAAAATAATAGACTCTAAGATATGAAGCATTTACAAGCTACTTACAACATATATGAAATAAACTACCAAAGCCTTACATATTTTTAGACTTCCCAGTAGGAAATGTGTGATATTTACATAAATATATAGCTCAAGAGGGTAGATGCATTTCCTTCCGAGCTGGACAGATACGAATGGAAGAATACACACAAGACTTAAGGATAGCATCATGAAAAATGGTAGATGCAACCCTGGAGCACAAAAACAAATGAATGGCGACCAGGAATAAACATGAAAAAACAAACCAACCACAAAAACTAGGAGAAAACACATAGAGACAAAGAAACATAGAAGAAACACAACAAAATAGAAAGAAAACAAAAGGAAAAGCCCAAGGGCCTACTTGAACCTCAAAATTCCAAATGGAAGCACTTGAAATTGGTTCACTCTATCACCTAAACACTCCTCCAGACTTGACGAACACACCTCTGCACCTTCTAGACCAAACATTTTTGCTTAGAAAACAAATCGCTTCACTCTCCAGAGAATTCACCAGAAGGTAACTTGTTTGTGGTAAGTGTAAATTGACAAGGTAAAATGCCTTCAATAATGGTTAGGAAAGTGCATTAATTAGAAAATGTAATTTCAAGAAACACATCGGCAGCCGGGATCTAGACCCCCCCAAAAAAAACTAATGATCATCCACCTTCTGAAAGAAGTGAGAATGATCACAGGGCACAAAAGATCCATGGTTGCCCAATTTGGAATGACACTCCAAGACACAAAGATCCCAGAATAAACAACAAACACAAAAGAGGGAGACAAAGACTAGACAGGACCAGAAGGGTCTTGAAGAAACAAGGAACCAAGCCAAAAACAAAAAGAAAGAAAGGGGAAAACAAAAAAGGGAAAAGAAAAAGGGGGACCCAACATTTTGCACACAAAATTTAGGGATGGGTATGTAGGGTGTAACAAATGTCAACTCACTGAGATAGATTCCTTGTGCATTTGAGAACTCTAGAACTATGGCTGAAACAATGGTAACCTTATCATTAGTAGAGAAGCAGTGTCACACTGTGACTCAGGAACAAGGGAAACTTGCTGAGATTTTGATATTGATCTCTTCCACTATATGTGTGCTGGGGGTTAGATGAAGGGATGAATATTGAACCTAGTTGGAGAAAAGATAGAGAAATAACACTAATATAGAAAAGTTGGCACCTTGCAGGTGTTTCATTTTTTCCCAAAATTTAGATCTTCTCACCCCCGACTCCTTCATCTCTTTTTTGTTTTCTTGAATGGGAGAGGCGGTACTGATTTCACTAGGGTCCTCAAGATTAGCTTTTTACCATGGCAGTACTTTTTCACCTCATCATCCTTTTGATAATTTAGTGGAGTGAGAAAATCCATCCTGGGGAAGTCTTCAAGTTATTTTCTCCACTTAGGCACCCCTCGTAGAGAGTGCATTCAATCTACCTTTCTCTGAGCCCCTTTAGTTATTAGTATTTAAATATCTCCCCTTTTTGAAATGATAGCCAACCTTTGTTCTCTGAGGGAGAAACATCAATATCTAGCTTAGAGAAGAGCCTCCGACACCCAAAATCCTATGTGAGGAACTTCTCAAGATGAGGATAAGGCCAGACTCGTTTACCATCTAGTTTCAGACCACTAAAATGTGCAAGGAGAATCTCTCAACTTGCGCGACCATTATGTGAAGTATACCATTCCAATAGAAGAGGGAAAAAACCAGGGACACACACAAAAGAAAAGAAACCAAAAAAAAGGAAGGACAGACACGACACCAAAAGACCAGGGAAAAAATCCCCTAAAACTATATTACAAGGAAGGGTGTGCCAGAGCGACACACCTGAAGGCTATTTAAAAAAGGTATATAAATATGGTACATCTCCCACATGGGTGTTCATTCTTCCTCTTTAATCAAAGTAATGTTTAAGGAAATTCCCATTGACAGGTAGCGGGACAGCTTCTCAAGTTAAGGAACTGAGGTGGTATGTGTTGGCTCTGCAAATTTTAGAAATTTGATAAGGTCCAAGCCAAAACCTTTGGAACTTGGTATCTTTTTCATTCTTCTCCTAGGACTTATCCTACAAAAGGACCAGGTCTGAGAGATGAAAAGCCTTGAATTGGGCTCTTTTTCAAACCACCATTTGACTACAACTTGGTGCTTTTCAAAATGTCCCAGTGCATGATCCCTTTTCTCTTCCAACCGTACCAAGTTAAGGAGATGCACCTCAACAATGTTATCCTAATTATTAAAATATTGCATGAACTGTAAGACTAAGATTTGTAGGTTCATAGGGAATAATGGATTTATCCCATACACGAGGTAAAATAGGGAAGTCCCCATAGTGGCCTTGATTCAGATGCGGTCTGCCCAAAAGGAAAACATTAGTTTTTGATGCCACTCTTCGGGATTGCTTTCGTGAAGGTGTTTGATTACCTCTAAAAGGTTCTTGTTGGTTGATTCTGCTACCCCATTGCCCTGTGGCTAGTAATTATTTGAAAACTTGAGGGTGACACCCCTATCATAGGCCCACTCTAACAATTGAGTAGAGGAAAATGTTGGGCCATTATTCCACAATAGGGAAAAAGACATTCTAGACCTAGTGACAATATTTTCTTCAATAAAATAGATCACTACATCCACGGTGTTGTTCTTGCATGGTATAGCCTCAGTCCACGAGGTGCAATAATTAGTGGCAGTTAAAATGTATCAGTAGTTCACTATCAAGTTGGGATTCATCTCTCCTATAAAATCAAATGCCCATTGGGTGAAAGGTCTAGCCTCAAATACTAGTTGGAGAGGCATTTCAAGATTCTGCTCTCTTGAAGCACCAGTTTGGAAGGTGTGAAATTTCCTTACATGTGCGTAGACAACTCTAAAAATGTGGGGCCAATAATACCTGGCCCAAAGAATTTGATGAGTGGTAGCATCGGCCGACCCGTGTCTAGTTCCAAAACAACCATGAAATTCTTCTATCATTTTCATTGCTTGTTCTTGGTCAAGACACCGAAGGTATATGCCTTCATATTTCCTTCTAAATAGGGTCCCATTTTTATCATGAAATGTGTGCTCTTTAGCCAGAGAGCCCAAAGTTTACTAGGGAGGAGCCCTTCTGGGCATTGGTTATTTAGCAGAAGGTGCACCAAGTCTGCATACCAAGGGTCTTGAGTGATGGATTGCACGGTGTAGGTGTGGCATTTGATATGCAAGTGGGCTTTAGCCATAGCTTTGCATAGCCCTTGTCCTCAGAAAATTTTCATAGGTTTCATCTCTAGATCATATTCTTGGAGGATAGCCATCCACTTCTCCTGATGCTCACCCTGTTCACTTTTAAGTAATAAAGATTTGATGACCTAGTCAGGGAGGATGTCATGCACTTTTCTATGAAGGATGTAATGTTGGAATTTCTTAACTGCCCAGATGAGGGAAAATGGATATATTTTTAGAGGTGAATATCACACCTCTGCATTCTTGAAGGGGGAGCTCGTAAAAGAAATGGGTCATTCTTCCCCTTCTACCTTTTGGGTTAATATGGCTGTAGCGGAGTGAGCAAAGGAAAAATAATATATATGAAATGGGAGGGAATGATCTGAGCTATCCAGGATAGGGGCCTTCATGATAGCCTACTTGATCTAGGAAAAAATCTTATTTTTCCTTTGGGCTCTAATTGATTTTAGTATCCTTTTTCATCATATCATTCAGAATTTTACAACCTCGGTGAAACTAGTGATAAAACGCAAAAAAAAATTGATCTTCCCAAAGAAATACCCAATCTCCTTCCTACTACCTACCATTTTCAATTTTAGCAGTGCTTCAACTCACTCAGGGTCAATAGATATACCCTTTTTTGAGATTATATGTCCTAACAATTTTTCCTCTGTTACTCTGATTATACATTTCTTTGGGTGGAGGGATATACAAAACCAACAATACCTTTCACAAATCTTAGCAAGATGGGCTGAGTGATCACCTCTCTCTAGAGAGAACGTAGTTAAATCATCCATGTAGATGATTATACATTTGTTGACCAAGGCTTTGAAGGCTATGTCCATGGCTTTCTGGAATGTGGCCCCAACGTTAATCAACTCGAAAGGCATTCTTTTGTAGGAAAATGTTCCCCACTTGGTGGTGAATATTGTTTTGGCTCTGTCTTCAAATTTAATCATAACCTGATTGTATCTATAGTATCCATCCAAAAATGACATCATCTAAGAGCCATTAACAATTTGTAACACCTCATCCGGTGAGGGGAGGGGGTGGTTATCCTTCTTTGAGGCTTTATTCAAATTTTGGAAGTCGACACACAGTCTGATTTCCCCATTCTTCTTTGAAACTGGTACAAGATTGGCCACCCATGTGGTATGTCAGATTGGAAAGATTATCCCAGTGGCCAATAGCTTCTAAACCTCTTGATGGATAAGAGCCTCAATTAGGGGATTGACTGGTCTTTTTTTTTTTTGGAATGCCTTGGTGTCTGGTTTCAGGGGGATGGTGTGTATCATGATAGAAGTATCATAGGTCTTTAGATCTTCATATCCTTAGGCAATTATGTCAATATATTGTTGGAGGACCATGAGAATCTTCTCTTTCTCTTTGGAAGAGAAAGAGGTGCCAATGTGGATGATCTTTTCTTCAATGCCCATCGTGATGTTTACCTTTTAATATTTTCCACCATCCTGGGTTTGGCATGTTCTCTCTTGATCTCACAGGTCAAAATCAAAGATCCATTCAAGGGAAACCATCCCCTTAGGGATGGTTTTGGTGGGTAGGTCAAGGATTCAACCCTCATTTTATTTTTGTCAGGTATCGACATGTTCTTCTTCCTCCATGATCTGGTCTTCAAAGATACCAAAAGTTTTCCATGAAGGTGAGTATGTGTCTATGATCGTCAAAGACCTAAAGATTATTTATATTATCGGGTATGGAGGGTGTGGGCATCATTTCAACTGAAAATATCTAGAGCTGGGAACCCACCATAGGTTCTAAAGTACTAGCTGACACAGCTAGTGCATTCCGAACATAATTCTATTTTTGAGTAATCACTTCGATACCAAAAGCATTGAAATCCTCTATTAAGCTCCATGCCTGATTATGATAAGCGGTCAATCATTTATCATGGCATGTGTATTGGCTCAAGATTTGGTGGAATATAAGTTCTGAGTCACCCATTTCCCAGAGGCATGTGACACCTTTCCTGATCAGGGCGAATAGGAGCCCAAGGACCAAATCCTCATACTTCTTTATGTTATTGGTGCAATTAAATTGCAAGTGATATAATGCAAGGAAATACTTTCCTTGGGGGTTGATCAATTCCACACCAGCTTTGAAACCTTGTTTAGATCGGGATCCATCAAAATTAAGGATATACAAATAACTATTGGCACATTGTGGTTGCAAATATTGGGAGGGAATCATGGTTGGTTTGGGATGGGGGACAGGCTTAGGTACATCCCCTGAATGAGTAGATACAAGGAGAAAAACATCTCCTGGAGGAGTCTCCGTAAGAGATTCCTCAGATGGCAATCCATTGGGTGTGCTCATGGTTGGACCATTTTGGGGTAGGGCCTTTCCCCTATATTTTTCTACTTGAAAGTTTTCAAGGCAAACCTTGGCAGCATCTACATATGGCACATATTCTAGCTCTGAGTGATTTTGGCAATGAACTTGACACTAAGTGCTAGACAGTAGGGAGGTTAAATTTACCTTGTCACCTTGTGACTTTACATCCTATTTCAGCTCCATGACAAAGATAAGGATCCTTTGGGTGGTGATAGGATCTTCATCAGGTATTGTTCGACCTGGGATGGAAGCTAAGGTCAGGATTTTTTTATTTTTATATAACCCAGGTTCTAATTTAGCAAAAGTGATTTAGCTGACCTGACCATAATCAGTGAGAGCATGTTTCATCTGAGGTTTTCTCTCTACCCTAATATGATTAGCTTCTCTTCTCCAAGGAAGCCATAGATGGGAGAAATTGGTCAATATATATCCATTCAAGGATTTGGACCAATTCCAACTCAAGAGCATCCCGTAAGTCTCAGGGATGTCGACCATCTAGATGTCAATGACGCTAGCTATCCAGGGACCTTGTACTAGCTAGACTAGGACATTTTTTAGTTCTCCCACCATTTTAACAATGGTCTTGTCCAGTTGGATGATCACTCCTTTGGAGGGTGTGAAAGTCAGTCTAATCTTCTTCCAAATAGATAGGGGCATGACATTTCCCAAAGCTCCGGAATCAACTAAGCAGATGTGTAAATTTTTACCATAAATTTTAAGACCAAGCATAAATGGAGGATCTTCTGTACTGCCCCAAAATATGGTTGCATTAGCATTATCAAACATCATAGACTTGGGAAGGTGGTCTCATTATTCTGGGTTCTCCAGGTACCGTAGGAGAGACTTCTTCTTCTTGAGACAACTAAGAAGGACCTCCATGAAGGTGAAGGTGGTAGTAGTATTTTCCATCACTTTCATCATGTCAAAATTTCTTGTAGGAGTCCACGGACCTTTTCCGATAGAGTCATGTGTATTTCTAGGCATGGGTCATTTGGTAGGAGGTGGATTAACATTTTCCAAAGGGTCCGGTGGAAGATTCACAATTTGGGGTGGAATCGATGTCGTAAGGGGACCCTTTTTTTATTGAGTCTAGGTGTTGTAGGGAGTCATGGGGTTGGTAAAGGTGTTAGCTTCGAATGCTGGGATGGAGTCATTGAAGAAACCCTATAAGTCAGGTTCTTCCTTCTCTTCTTCACCAACACTGAAAAAGATGGTCTCACACGCAAAAGAGGAAAGATGTGGTTCGGCTAAGGATTTCGAAGGAGAAGATTCAATATTTTGTTTCCTATCTGACAGTGATATCAGGATGATATTCTATAGTGTGGCATAGTTAAACTCAAAATGTGAACCAGTGTCATGTAGCCAACACTAGGATGTTCGGGGGTGGAATTCAGTAAGTTGCATGGAATGACTAGGTCTCGCGCCTCCTTAGGTGTTAGGCTGACTAGGGGGAACGCCCCCATTGTTTGGCATGTTGTTCCATTATTGGTTGGGCTGACCATTGTTGTTTCCATTATTATTATAGTAGTTCTAGGGTTAGGAGTTATTAGAACTCTGTTGTCCCAAAAATATATTCCCCCTTTGGGAGGGGTTGGTCCCATGGGACATGGGCGGTCCCATCTTCAGTTGTCCCATGTCAGTGGTGAGTGACGAAACTAGTCACAAGAGGGATTTGGCCTTAGTGGATAGCTGGGAAGTAGTGTCACAATTTAGTGGCTGGGGTGGTGTGAGAGGTGTAGAGGCACTTTTCACTGCTTGAGGCAAGCCTCCAGAGGTTGGCGTCTTGAAGAAAGGTACTCTAGACAGTGGGGGTACTGTGGTTTTCTGTTGTGGCCAAGGAGCGTACTCTAAGTTCAAAGGATTTTGATGAGGAGTGGGATAAATGTAATAGGGAACCAGATTCATTATAGGGGTGCCCAGTGCCAGATTGTGGTCATATCCTCCTAGGTAAGTTGCTCCCCCAGGAAACATGTTATAAGGTAAGCCCTGACTGATACCGCTGAGATATTTACTCAAGTTCTGGGATAGCTTGAGGGTGAGGTTGTAAACCTTAGCCAGGGTATCACTATGATTAGTGGTGATGGTTATCCAAAGAAGGGTAGCAAAAAATGGGTCCAAGGCATTAAGTTATGTTTGGATAGTCACATCAGTAGATGGGACAAAAGGTCCTATACACCGCTTCAAGGCTCTCTAGAACTAATGGTTAAAGATTTCCAGGGGTTCATGGGGATCCTTCTGGATAGATATAAGATGACTGTGAGACCAAGCTAGGTCCACATGGACCTAGAACATCGTTAGAAAGGTAGCCTCCATGTCTTTCCAACTATTTATGGAGTTGGCAGGTAAGTTCAAGTACCAGTTCAACTTGCTTTCCTTGACAGAGAGTGGGAACATTTTGCTAACCACATCCTTATGCTGGATGCGGTGTCAATTCATAGCATCTTTATAGACCTATAGATGTTCTTTAGCGGTTCCAGGGCTTAGATGTTAATACTTGGGACAGATCTTCTCTAGATGTGGAGGAAAGTCATTGAAAGCATTGGAGAATTGTCACATGGGAGGCCTAGTGTTATTGAAGTAGGGAGCCATCAGAATGTTAAGGTTAATAGTGAGATTGGCTACTGGGATGGGCTGGTTAACATGAATGTTTTGGGGGGATGAAAACCCTCCAGCTAGGGGATGGAAATTCTGCTTCTTCTTGTAGGTCTTCTTGGCTCGGACAGGAGGTCTGAGTTTAGAAATCTCTCCTAGGTTAGGGGTTGAATGTAATATTATTTCAAATCGCAGGGGTGAAAATGATACTAATCTATGGAAAGTTTGACATCTGAAGCTACTACTTAGGGAACCCTCAAGAGGTGTGGTATCAATTTTTTTAGGGGAGGATGATATCATGCCCTCCTACTAGCGCCAGTTTATGTTGATGGGACATTGTGAGGGCCTTGCTAATGGGAGATGAGTTATCACCGAATACCAGAGTATCAGCCAACTTCACTTGAAGAGGATTGTAGGAGAGCTAGGTCTCCTGGCCTCCAAGAACCTAGTTATCAAGTCACGACACTATGGGCTTAGCTTAGTTACACAAGTGACTATTTATTTTTTAAGGGATAGCTAGTTTTGACTCATAAAGATCTGAAACTTCAGGGATAATGGGTTTCCTGCCAGCATAATTTATATCCGACAAAGAAAATAACAAAATATAGGATAGGGTTAGTGTAGATATCTAACTATATCCATGACATATGTTCTCTTAACATCAACAAAGTTCCAGATAAAATAAAAAATGGATACTAGATACACATAAAACCTTCAGCAAGATGTATATTAGTAGCAAAGAAAAGTATTTCACTGAATCATTACAGAACTGAAACAAAGGACATAAGAAATCATACAACATGAGATACATTTTTCTAACTCAAGGATAAGAAACAAAAAAAATCTTAGAGCTGAATGGTGTTCCTCATTCTTTAATTAACTTCAAATACAACATCACTGGTAGTTACACTAGTGGTTCCAAGGGAGCATTAATCTACTCTAAAAATTTGAAGAGAAAGATTACTAAAAGACTGAAAGCATGTATTACTAGTGGATAGCTAAATCATCAATTTATCAACTCTTCAAATGGCATCAGACATTATATTTATAGAAAACTCTAACTACCTAAGGGACTATCCCTATGCTAGCTTTTTACATTATATTACAATATTTACAGCTGGTACTACCTGCACTGTCAGAATTTCCTAATTTAATACAATCATTTTAGAAGAGAAGAGAAGAAAGAAAGAAGCCCCAAGAAAATTGCCATTAGAAAGAGTGTCCTTGTACTTGAAAATTTTATAGATCTTCCTTAAGTGACCTAGGCCATATTCCCTCTCTAATGTTCTTCTATACTTCAGTGAGCTAGGTGAGACTGGGTACGCCAGATAGTAAATACTAGAACCACGCCTCGGGATTCAGGAGGCATCTACAGTGAGCCAATGGATCAATAGTGACTAGTCACAACATGAGGGGAATCCATGGACTTGGAAACATGTTGTAGATAGTGATTGGTCAGCTTGAGAGAGCTGTCAACACTCATCACTATAAAGAATACAAAACTAGGAACCCAGGGTCTGGGATTCGGGAGCTTACGCTCAAAGAATAAAGAATGAGACTGTATGCAACTTTTGTTGAAGGATCCATGAAGCCTAGGATATTTTATTGGCCTTTGAATTTTTCATATGCCTCTAGAATATGGAGGATGTCATCTTCCTTTATATCCTTCAAGTAATCCTGATGATCCATAGATCCCTAAAAATGGAGGCTGACATATTCGGCCTTATCTTTTAACTCTACATCCACCTTGGACACAGCGTGGGATTTGAGCAACACTTGGGAGAGATCCACTATGGTAGTGCCATTAACATTTCCCCCAGGTCAGAATTGAGCCTCGACCACTTCATCAAACTTATCAATTATAGAATCAATGGGAGCATAAGTCCTGGGGCTGAGATGATCAACCATTGTAATTTATCAGATGAGGGAAACATATTGGTCCAAAGGAGTCCAGACTGCCTATAGTTGTTCTTCCAAAACTCATACCAATTGCTTGCCAATTTTGTCTTTGAATGCAAGTCTGGATTATTGAGTCTGAAGGAGACCATATGATTCATCCCCTAGAATATATATGTCTATTAATTCATCTTCCTTGAGATTCAGAATCTCCGATGAATTATCCTTCCAATCTTCAAATTTCTCGATGTCTCCCTACCACTGGGGAATGGTGGCCTCTATCTACTTTGCTAAATCATTTAGCCAGAAAAAGTGTGGGAGAGACTCAAACAAGAAACTTCTTATTACCCCCACCTAATGAGCGGTCCACTCATCTACCGCTAACACCTTCTTCTTCATGATTTTCAAAGTATCAACATCACTCTGTGGTGGTGGTTTCCTGGGGAATGAGGGTCTGGGTGTTCTAGAAGTGAGGGGGCATACTAATTCTATCAAGATTACTGAAAGATTGGCATTCTCTACTTTCAACTCCTGAATCTTATGAGACTGTTTCTCCTATCAAGCCTGAATAGCCTGACCCGCTTTGTTTAGGAGGTCTAGTTCCCCTTACTAAGTTCTTTTTTCCCAAAGACACCTCCGTGATTACATATTCTTCAGTAGCTACCTCAAAATCTTCTTTTCTTGTTGGAGGGGCAGTGACTGTATCCACAACATTGCCATCTGGGGCCCTTCTAGTGCTGTGAAGGGTATGAGCCTTCTTGGGTTTCTTAGGAATTTGACCCTCGATCAACATCTTGACAAGTGATAGAGGAGTCATGATAGTAGTTGGGGATTTTCTTTTCTGGGCTTCCACTAACCATTGTGGTGGGGTTGCTAGCCGCGTATCATTATCCCTAGGCTTGAAGTGTCCCTGGGGTTCAATTTGAGTTCCCCCCCAAGTGTATTTTATGTCTCATCAATGGGGTCCTTGCCTATGTGTTCTTTATCTCCCTCCCCATCACCCACTGAAATGGTGTTTACAGGTGAACTAGGAGGTAGAGAAGGTAGAGGCATCTCATTGAGATCTACCTATTGAAAAATGGCCGCAACCTTTTTTGGCCACTGTATCCAGTGGTGTCAGCAAACTCTTATTACCAGTTAAGTCCAAGAGTGCAATGTCATAGGTTACAGTTTCTCCCAAAGGTCTGGTTCCCTCTTCAACCAACGCTTGCTCTACGACTGGGTCATTCCCTTGTTCTTGTGGCATTTCTTTTTCACCCTCAGCCTCATCAAGCTGGGGCTTGCCTTCTTCGTGAGCCACCACATCTTCTAGCTTGTTGACTCAAGTATGGGAAATTTAACTTCTTGTCTTGTTGTCTCTTTTATGACCCACTCAACCATACCGTGTAGCTCTCCAAGATCACCCAATGGGAAGAAGTCATCAACATTGATCTATGCTATCTCAGGGGGACTCACTGGATGATCCTCTTTTTTTGGAGGAGGAGGATGAAGAAAGAACCTCAACCTTAGGTACATCTTTTTGCTCCTGACTTGGATTCTTACTCTACGAGGACTAAATTGCCTCTTGTTTCATTCTTCTTTTGAGTGGCACTTTAGGTTCTGTAGCTATTCTTGTTCCAATGATTTCCGATTCACATGCTGCACTTAATAAAATATCCAAGGACAAAGAACCTCCTAGCAGGGGACGAGAGCCTACTGGGGTAGATTAAAGACCAAAAGTCACTCCAAAGTTTTCTGCGTCCATTATTTTCCAAGAATGCTCCAACTTCTCACCCAACTACTCCATTATCGGGGAAAAATGGGGTCCAAGACCTAAGGTGGGGTGCCGACTTTCTTCTTTCCATGGGTTTTGGATTGCTCCGGGGCCTGAGAACTTGAAGCCCCCAAAAACTTCTTTTATAAACAAACACTCTTCGGGAAGACCTTCTCAAAATATGAGTGGCTATGCTCAATTACTTCTCTTGATATGGCCTTGATATCCAAAATTTCTAGTCTATCCCAATCCACTGGAGGGAGGTCCATCTTATCTATACTTGTTTCTTTATACTCAGGATTATTTAGGGGCCCGGTGTCTAAAAAAGTCTGTGGGAATGTCTAGAGCTTGAGATGTTCCATCATCCCTTTTGTTATCCTAGTGTAGCATCGCTTCTGGACATCGCAATCATCCTGGCAGTTGGCCCAAAAATCTTTGATGTGTCGAACATGGGGGTTTACCCCCTTTGGCATCAACCTTGCTAGTCTCCCAAGGGGATCATAATCCTTGCAGCGGAAAGAATATTTTGCTAATTTAAAACTACATAGCTCATTTTCAGCTCTTCGAGTGGTGGTTAGGGTGCAAGAGTATACCCCACAAATAAAAGGGAATTTTAGGGTGGTAAATTTCTTGGCAGCAACAAAGGAATGAACCTCAAAAATCTGCCTGTAAAACTCTAACAAAACTACCTTGTCCCCACAATGTTTGGGTAACATGAAGTATTCTCTAGAGAAGTTAGACATAGGAATGTAAGTGTTGTAGGAAAAGTAGAAAGTAGATGAAGTATCACCCCCACGCACCAACTATGCCCATGGCTTGCGGAGATAATCTATATCCCCAATCACTAGTGATCACCTTGACCCCGTGAAAGATGAAGGTGTCATTGACTCGGCAAAAATGTGATAAAATATGGTCGCACTAAATCTTGGGGAAGTGGTCCCATAGAGATACCTAACCAAGTCCTTCCTCGATAACACCAACCATTGTTAAACCTCAGATCCCCTGACACTGTTGGGCAAGTAGCCTAAGGATGTAGGAACTCATGTAGAACTTCCACTCTATGTCGACCCTCCTCATCTTGGCATCTACATGTTTGAAAATGATATTAGTCCAGTTGAAGTGTGCCTTGTTGGTGGTCATATAATATAAGAAATAATGCATCCAAGGGGAGAATTCCCAGGCATGTGTCTCCCTGAAGATCCTGCATAAGAAGATAATTCTCGCCTGGTTGGGCTCCTTAAAGTTGGAGTGATGAATCTTTGTCAGCATCTTCTTGTAGTATTGGTGTGAACTTCTCATTCAATGTGTGTTGAAGTGGCACCAGGTCATGTCTTCCTTACCCTCATACTGCTAGAGGGCCTCGGTCTTAGTGAGAGAAATAGCTCCCGCAAATTGCGGGATACGCCACCCTCTAGCAGTGGCATCATGGTCCAATGTGACGATGGACACCGGAAATCTGAGGGGAGTAGGGTAAACAAACATAGCAACCATACTGCCTTGGTGATAACCCCTATCCAAGATCCTATAGCGGGTTAGCTCCAAGACCAAAAGTCACTCTAGAGATTGTTGCTGTTACCAAGATTTTCCGTTCTGTGTAAATTGGCCTAGTTTGCCCTGTCTGGCATTTCTCTGTCATGGTTCCCAGGTCTTGGCTCTGCTTAAACCCCTAAACCCTAAGTATTTCATGCAAATGAACGAGGCAAAACCCTAGGCCATGGCTCTTATTTTTCATCGTTACTTTTTCTAAGTCACTTAGAGAATGTGCCTATTTTTCAAGTCGCTTGATCGCTTCAGCCTGGGCGAATATTCCTTTTCTTCTCCCGACTCTGCATCTTCCTTGTGTCACTTAGTCTCGTGACCCTTTGGAATATTCCCCTTGTGTCTTCCGACTTAGCTCCTCTCTCCTGTCGCATGATCGCCAGATCCATGTTAAGTCACAGAAATAAGTGGGACCCTCTTGGCCAGTCGGGTGATCGCGTGAACCCCAGTGAATATTCCCTTTTATCTCCCGACTTTGCTTTTTACTTTGTCGCGTAGTCTCTTGAAGAAACAGAATATTCCATCTATGTATCGAGACTTGGAAATCTCTCTTTAGTCGGGTTGTCGCTTGAATTCCATGTTATAAGCTTTAAAGGGAATGGGACCCGCCTCAGTCGGGTGATCACGTGAAGAATTGGCAAGTCAAAGAAATGTCTTTCGACCTTGTGCCTACTTCATGTCGCATGATCGCTGGATCAGCTCAGTCAAACAGTTAGGCTCTTTCTTCAGTCGCGTGGTCTCATGATTAAATGGTGGTTAAGAGATAACATTCTCGACCATGCGACTAACTGTTTGATGTTAGTTGAAATACTCAGTCAGGTTGTCGCTAGAAAAGGGGCGATGACTCAGTTGTTCAGAAAGTGTTACATGGACAAAAGAGAAGATGACATCTGTCACAGAGCTAATGGTTGTCGCCTGATCGCTTGATGAAGGAAGAGGATCATGCGATAACAATACTAAGGTATGTTCTCCTTCGGTCGCGAAGTCTCTTCATAATGTAAAGGTATATGAGATTATAAAGTGATTAAAAGACAGCCGTTCGATGAAGAAGTAAGGTGATCTGACGGTGGTCGCGAAATCTGGTGATAAAAGTGCCCCAGGGAAAAGGTCCTTCCGACTAAGCGATTAAGGTATGTCGCGAGGTCGCTGTGAAGAGAAAAGGCACGTGCTTCAAGTTAAAGGTAAAGACTCAAGATCACCCGACTCAGCGACTAAGGGTTGTCATGTTATCTTGAAAAGAGGCATGAGCATCTGGAAATCAAGTGACAGGCCGTGATGGTTAAAAGGTAGTAGTTAGGCGCTGGGTCGCTAGAGGAATGGTGAGTTAAGAAAATCTCCTCGCGACTTTGATTTTACACAGTCGGGATGTCGCCAGAAGTAACTCAGGTTGGCCAGGGGTTAAGAAAAGCACATTGTCACTGGGTCATGAGATATAACCATGATTAATGACTGAGTTATGTGACTTAGAGACTAGCCGTTGTCGCGTGGTCACCTGATTTCGAATTTGAATTTCTGGCGGCAGGATGACAGGGGATAGCGCTCAGCAGCCATGGTTTATGTTTGCTCATGTTCCAGAATTGATCAGAGGGGTTTCTAGTTGTAGAGGGGTCATGAACAGAGCAGTCTGTTGACATTCGAATAGTTTTGTTTCAATGACGGTGAACAGGATGAGATTCAGCATGTTGCAGGGAAGCACAGAGATATGACTAAGTTTCCAGAGTGCCACAAGGAAGGAGAAGAAGTCCTGGGAAATGATAAGACGAACACTTGGCCATGCACTGTTCACAGACAAGAAAGATAGTTATTGTGCAGAGAAGTATAGGTGAACAGGTGTGCATGGCTATTCAGAGTGAACGTAAATGCTGCTATCCACCATCTACCAAATCTGATTTTCAATTGCCAAATCGAGGAGGAGCATGAAAATATCCAGGAATATCTATTTTGACTCGGTCATTCTCCACTGTCTCTTCTCTCTCTTTTCCTCTCTCTTGTGTTTTAGGGTTAGGGTTTCCATGATCATCCGAAGCTTTTTGCATCCTAAGGGATTCCAAGATGGTCATGGCCCTATATATAGTAGAAAAGTTGCATTTGCAAGGGTCGATTCTTCTTCTTTTGTTCTTGTTGTTCTGTAACTTTTCTGAGTTCTTGATAGAGATAAGAGATTTTGTAACCCAGGAGTTCATTTTTATGCAGAAGGCATGCTCTGTGACATTATTTTGTCCTTGGTGTATTTTGTGTATGAGTCTGTAACTCATTGTGGAAGATAATATACAGAGTCTTATGTTCTTGGATCAATTTGTTGGATTGTGTCAACCTTGTCTCTTTTCTGCTTGTCTGTATGTGTCATGATTGTTGATGGATTAACTATGGATATTTTCATTCCTCTTAATCAGTCCTCTCACAGCATCCACTTGCAGAAGAGTATGTCTGCTTGTAGGTTGTAACTAGTGTTTTATTGTTTAAAGCTGTTAACTTTGAAGAAGTCTTTCCTTTTAACTGGTTTACTCATGACCTGGTTATGAAATATTTATGCATGCCTATATAGGGGACTTGTGTTTCACTTATAATTCAGAGTTAGTTGGCCCAGGGGTTTATCTTCTGTGTGTTATGTTTTCATGCCAATTTCGGTGCATCACCTAGTAGGTAGTTTGCTTTCAGTCATTTCCCTTTCAAGCACTCCTTCTATCCCTTT
>MU225835.1:351671-400413 GCA_018584345.1 Thuja plicata | reverse complement strand
GTTGTAACTAGTGTTTTATTGTTTAAAGCTGTTAACTGTGAAGAAGTCTTTCCTTTTAACTGGTTTACTCATGACCTGGTTATGAAATATTTATGCATGCCTATACAGGGGACTTGTGTTTCACTTATAATTCAGAGTTAGTTGGCCCAGGGGTTTATCTTCTGTGTGTTATGTTTTCATGCCAATTTTGGTGCATCACCTAGTAGGTAGTTTGCTTTCAGTCATTTCCCTTTCAAGCACTCCTTCTATCCCTTTCCCTCAAAAGATTTACTTTCCTGTTTGAGAAGCAAATTAAGGTGATTATCCAAGAGGAACCAGCCTAGAACCTGGAGGTCTCATCTCAGTTAGCATAGGTCCCACAACCTGGAGATGATTCCCTTGTTATACTAGATTATCAAGACCAAGAGAGCTTGAGATCAGAGGAGCAAATTCAGTGTATAACAGTTGCATCTATTAATTTCCTGGAGTGCTCCAACTTCTCACCTAACTGCTCCATCAGGGGGGCCAAAATGGGGTCTAAGACCTGAGGTGGTGTGTCAACTTCCTTCTTTCCACTGGCTTTGGACTTCTCTAGAGCCCGAGAATGTAAAGCTCCCAAATAATGCTTGTCCAAATGAACAATCTTTGGAAAGACATTCTCAAAATATGAGTGGCTACACTCAATTACTGCTCTCAAGATGGCCTCAAAATCTAAAATTTCATGTGTATCCCAATCCACCAGAGGGATGTCCATCTTATCTATACTTGTTTCTTTATACTTGGGGTCCTCTAGGGGCTCGGTGCCTGGAAAATTCTATGGGAATGTCTGGAGCTCAAGCTGTTCCATCATCCCTTTTGTTATCCTAGTGTAGTATCGCTTCTAGACATTGTAATAATCCTAGTAGTTGGCCCAAAAATCTTCTATGTGTTGAACATGGGGGTTTACCCCCTTTGGCATCAACCTTGCCAGTCACCCAAGGAGATCATAGTCCTTGCGGTGGATAGAATATTTTTCTAAGTTAAAACTACTTAGCTCATTTTAGGCTCCCTAGGCCGCAGCTAGGGATAAAGAGTATTCCCCGCAAATGAAAGGGAATGTCGGGGTGTAAAATTTCTTGGTGGTAACCAAGGTGTGAGCCTCCAAAATCTTCTTGTAGAATGATAACAAAAATACCCTCTCCCCACAATGTTTGGGTAACAAGAAGGGTTCTACAGATCTAAGCCAGACACCCTAATGTAAGTGTGCTAGGAAAAATAGATGAAGTATCACCCCCATGCACCAACTAGGCCCATGGCCTATGGAGAAAATCTGTATCCCTAATCACTAGTGATCACCTTTACCCCATGAAAGATGAAGGCATTGTTGACATTGCAACAATGTGGGAAACTCTAGTCCCACTGAATATAGGGGAATTGGTCCCATGGAGAGACATAACCAAGTCCTTCCCCAATAACACCAACCATTGTTAAACCTTGGATCCCCTGGCACTGCCGGGAAAGTGGCTAAAGGACATAGGAACTCATATATAACTTTTGTTCTATGTCGACCCTCCTCATCTGGGCGTCTACATGTTTGACAATGATATTAGTCCAATTGAATTATGCCTTGTTGGTGGTCATACCATATAATAAGTAATACATCTAGGGGGAGAATTCTAGGGCATGTAGCTCCCTGAAGATCTGGCATAAGAAGATAATTCCCACCTGGATGGGCTCCTTAAAGTCGGAGTGAAGAATCTTTGTCTGCATCTTCTTGTAGTCTCGATGTGAAATTTTCATCCAATGTGTGTTGAGGTAGCATCAAGCCATGTCTTTCATGCCCTCATACTACTGGAGGGCCTCGACCTTGGTGAGAGAAACAACTCTCGTGAATTGCGGGATACTCCACCCTATGACAGTGGCATCATTGTCTGATGTGATGATGGACAGTGAGAATTCGAGGGGAGTAGGGGAAACCAACACAACAACCATACTACCTTGGTGATAACCCCTAGCCACAAGAAAAATTAGCTTCGATGCTTGCATTGAGCATGGAAAACTAGCTGCTTGAATGATTCTAGATGCCGCTAAGTTAACTGAGATGAATTCATTGGAGCGTCAAAGATGATAGATCATTTGAATAAGGCCCTGCAATTTGGCCCAAGTGTCAACATCTATGTCAATGATATCTTTAAGCACAGACTCAATTTAGGACCCATTAATTGTCCTATTATTAGTATATTTCTAGGTTAGTGGGAACTTTTCCAATGTCTTCTCTATCTTGTTCTTCTTGATGTTGTCTACAGAGACACTTGGGAGTTTTGGACTCTCGGGAGGTGAAGACCTTGAAGCCATTTCTTTCTTACTTTAACCTATACCTACAGACTGGACAACTACTAGTACATAAACATTGAGAGATTTCAGATTTTGGAGGCCTTGATAATAAGTTCCCCTTTTCACCTAAAATGAAGAATCGTTAGGGCATCCTAAATAAGATCATATGTCCGAGATTTTATACAACTTTAACACATGAAATATTTCTCTCTTACTGAGGATTCAAAATGATAACTCAAAATGAGGTCACATGAGGTAGAAAAGGCCATATTAATTAACATGCTTGACACTAACTTGAAAATGAAACAATTGCTAGTGATAAGACAGGTGGTCCTACTATCGTACTTTAACACGCACCTGCCCACTCAGGTGAGTAATGAAAAAATTAGACAATTGTTTTGGTGTGAGTGGCATGAATGCCATTTGGGATGAGTATTAAACGTTCATTCCTGGGAACTAATTTTTAAATTAAGGAAGAAAGGATGGAGGAGAGAAAAAATTAACGACCTGCTAACAAGCTGATCTCCACAATTGACACACCTAGCTCCTCCTCATCAGGGGAATCACCCACCAGGGTGGTGAACCTGGTTATTGAATAGACATGGTATGAGACCTCATAAAGAATGGGGATGACAATGGGTCTATAGGGACAACTCCCAAAGACACCTAGTTGGGAAAAAAATCCTCAGAAACACACTGTCTCTGAGAAGAGAAAGAACGAACAGAGTGCAGTAGACTCGTAGAATTTACAGACGGAGCTATACCTACAGCTAGCTACCAGAGCTTGCACACTCAAACCTTCAACTCCACAAACCAAAATTATGGAAAACACACTACATAATCTACCATAGGAAGAATTTACAAGCTACTTACAACATATATAAAACATATAGCGAAAATCTTATGCATTTAAAAACTTCCCAAGATGAAGCGGGCGATATTTATAGAAATCTACAGCCCAAGAGGGTGGGCACCTTTCCTTTCGAGGTAGATGACTACGAATGGAAGAAGATGCACCAAATTCAAGGATAAAATCATGCATAATGGTAGATGCAACCTTGGAGTGGAAAAACAAATGAATGAAGACCAAGAACATACACGTAAAACACAAACTAGCCATGAAAACTAGCAGAAACCATGTAGACAAAAATAAACAGAGAAGAAACACAAAAAATAGAAAGAAAACAAAAGGAAAATCCCAAGGGCCTACCTGAACATCAAAATTATAAATGGAAGGACTTGCAATTGCTTCACTCTATCACCCAAACACTCCTCCAAACTTGACAAACACACCTCTGCACCTTCTAGCCCAAATGTTTCTGCTCAGAAAAAAAATCTCTTCGCTCTCCAAAAATTTGATAGAAGGTAACTTGTTTGTGGTAAATGTAAAATGACAAGGTAAAATGCCTTAAATAACACCTGGGAAAGTGCTTTAATTACCGAAAGTAATTTTGAGAAACATGTCGGTGCCCAGGATTTAGACCCCCCAAAAAAACTAACAATCATCCACCTTCCGAAGGAAGGGAGAATGATCACAAGGCACAAGAGATCTGGTGTCACTCACTTGGGAACAACACTCTAGGACACAAAGATCCCAAAAGAAACAATGAACACAAAAAAGGGAGGAAAAGACCAGACGGGACTAGAAGGGTTTGGAAGAAACAAGGAACCAAGAAAAAAACAAAAAGAAAGGAAGGGGAAAACCAAAAAGGGAAAAAAAAGTTGGACCTGGCATTTTATGCACAAAATGTAGGGATGGGAATGCATGGCATAACAAGAAGCTATGGATGCACCTTTGATTTATAATGTTGTAGAATGACCTAGATACAAATTCAAGAAATGTCCATTTAGGTCTTGTGAAGATGACCTTGAAGGAGCATTTTCACTAACACCACATAGAGATTTCATTGTAAGTAAGATATATTGGATATTGATGAGATTTCTACTGAAATGGAATACATGAACAATGATGTTAAAATCAGGGATAAATTCAAACACATAGATGACCTGAGCATCATGTGTAACTTAAATATGAATTCAGTGAAGATGAATGGCTCAAAATCTTACTGAGTAGAGTTCATGATCAATTCATCTGGATAGGAGAGCAACCTGTAAATATCTGTAGTCAGTTGATTCATGATATAATTACGTTAGATAACACTTGAGTTATCCCTATGGTAGAGAAGCACAAAAAGAAACAATTCAAAACCCTAAAACATTATAAATGGGATAGATGAGCTATGACAGTGAATGATATTTTCGAGTAGGATGTAAGACTGCATGTGATGATACTTGGATAAAATTTTTATTACACTAGTAGACCTAATTTAGTTTCTGCAGGAGTCATTATGATGGCTTACAAGATGGTAAAAGAAAACACTAAATATTACCTATGCAAGGTTCTGGCAGAGTAATTTTTGGAGAATGTTAAGTTAATCAAAAAGGATAAATCTAAGAGACCTTTAGATTTGGTTCACTCCTAGTTCATATGTATATCCACATTGAGCATAAGTTTCCAAGAATGCACCCTAGAGCATGGAGAGAAGGGATACCCACTGGTATTTAGACTTCATAGAGCCACAAAAGGAAATAAACAACACATTGGTTGATGGAGAACTATTTGGAATGATTAAGATTCTTCAGAGGAAAATGAAAGAAAGATTCATTATTCCTGAAGGGTTAGTTGAGAAATATAAGGATACAATCTGTTTCATGATTAAAAATAATTGTGTATATTTTGAGGCACTAGTTCCTAGAAATAAAGGGTGTTACCCTATGGGTTATGAAGTCAATTCATAAGTCTTAACTATGCATATTGAAGATGTACTGGCATCTGAAGTTGATACATTTGAGGCGAGATGGGGCACATATGAAGAGAAATCAACTAAAGTCAGAGAAGAGAAGACTAGAGGCTTGAGAAAAAGAAAATTATATAACATTATTAATGAATGTGGAACTAAGGAAGGTATGACTAAAGAAGAGTTCAGAGAATTAAAGAAGAAGATAGAAGAGAGTTCTTTTGGATTGGCAAGTACTGCTACTGCAACCCTTCCACCTCCTAAAGTTGTGATGGTAGCTAGTCCACTTTCTATATTTATTGATGTAACCATACCCTCACCACCACAAAATACTTCACATATAGTAAATATTTTTCCTTGGATAAACACAAGATCCACTAAACTAGATTCACCTCCTAAGAAACAGAGGACTGAAGGAGAAGAGAAGAAAGCCAAAAAAGACACCACAAGTGACAAACAGGTATGGAAGCCTGATTTAAAAATGATAGAGAAGAGAGCTATTGAGGAAGGGAAGCTTGTTTTAGTGAACAATACTATGGCATGTATGAGGAATCTGATAAAATTAAGATTGAAGACATAGTGGTAAATCATTTACTTGTTTTCAAGAAAAATCTACTAGAGATAGAGGGAATTATACCCAAGGAACTATATGGTAAACTGGAGATAAGAAAATAGATAGCACTTATTGAAGATGAAGCTATTAGGAATCAATCTATTGATAATATGTTACCAGTAGTTTAAATGCAAGAGAGAGAAAAAATATTTAGTGAACTAAAACCCTTGTTGAGAAATAAGGAAAGATCAGTAAAAATTAAGGGCAAAAAGTATGAGGAAGTCTTAGAGGAGACTCAAAAGGAATTAGCAATATTCCTGAAAATACTCCACCTCCTAAAACTACTATACCTACACCTATAGGAATAAGAGAGTGCTCTAAGGCAACTAAGGTAAATGTTGAGAAAATCGATGTAAGTACTAACATGCAACTAGATTTATATGTTTCTAGTATTCTTGTGACCCTTGACCCTTCATTTGATGAGAAGGACCCATTTGTAGGAAATATTGACAACACAGTGGCAGATGAAGAGGAAGAACAGAAAGAGGAAGAACAAAAAGAGGAAGAACAGAAAGTTAAATCTAAAAAGAGAATTGAGACATATACAAGAAAAGATGAAGAGGTAAGAGTTGAGGTAAAAAATGAACCTGATACATCTTCTACTCTATTATTGGTAGGCAAGGGTAAAAATTTATGTACTGATGTTGATAGTATGGATGAGGATGAATTAATTAGACTATATTTCATCGCATTCACAAAAGAAAAAGAAAGATCTGAGCATAAAGGAGATAAGAAGACTAAGGTAATTACTAGAGAAGTTAATACTTTGAACAAAATCCTCCTAGTACCCTTTTTTTTCAAGGAAAGGATGAAGCAAAGAATCTGAGTTTGGCACTAGATGATTTTGATAGTCACTATGAGTATTTAGTGAAGATTGTTGAAGAGAAGGCATAAAAAGTTTATCTAGAGAAGAAGTTGAAGGAAGTTTGCTAGTCTATTTCATGAGATTTAGGCATTTTGAGATTAGCTACATTAAAATCCAAAATTTGTGTCACACATAGAAGGATACTATACAACTATTGTATAAATTCTATCAGACATATTCAGAATATTGAAGATATTATAGCAAAGGACAGGGATACACTAAATAGTATGATGGACAATTGTGAGACCTCCTCACAATCTATATTAGAGATGGATAGAGATTCATAGAGATTCAATCCATCCATGACAGGATTGATTCATGGAAAGCTAGGTGGTTATCTATGGTAGGTAGGCTCCTTTGGATCAAATCGGTACTAAGCTCTATTCCTAATTATGTTATGTTAGTTCTGCTAGCTCCCAAAGGTGTAAGGGAAAACATTATAAAGTTCCTCATGAAATTCATTTGGAGAGGCAGCATGGATGATAAATCTAAAATCCCCCTAATCTGATGGGACAAAATGTGTAAACCCAAGGAATGTGGAGGGGTTGGGCTTCACAAGTTGTACGAATGTAATGTGAGCCTCAGGGAAAAAGTGTCCTCGAAATATTATGAACAACCTTTAGTGATGTGTGCCAGGATTATCAGGTGTAAGTATCGACACATGAATGATCCTTCTAGAATTTTTACAATATCTAATTGTCCCAAGGGATCATCAGTTTGGAATTTCATCATTAATAGTAGACAAGTGATTCTTCCTCACCTTTCATGGAGGTTTAATTTAGGAGAAAAGGCCCATTTATGGTCTAATTCTTGGAATGGATATCTGAGTAAATAACATATTTCAAATTTACAACATGCTAGATCGTTCCTTATCAATCAGTGGGGAAGTAAAGTAAAACAATATCTCCTGATTAATCAAGGTGGGGACTTGTGCAAGCCATCTTGAAAATATTTTTCAAGCATTCCATTTCCACATGTCGAGAAAGGTGAATTGAAAAAGCTCCTGGAAAAGTGTCAAATTTGCTTGATAGTAGGTATAGAATGTTGATTTGGACAAAATATGTTAGTGGGAGATATACGGTAAAAGAAGGCTACAAATTGCTAACAAAGAATCACTATCTAGTTTGGCTTCCCCAATTTTGTTTCTATTGGAATACCTCTATTATTCTAAATGAAGGGTCTTTCCTTTGGGTGGACCTCCATTACAGGATCGTATCAAGCACTCGACTTCATAGAATGGGTATCACTCAAAATTTCAAATTTGTTTTATGTGACCTTGAATTAGAAGATACAAATCATGCTCTCTACAAATGTGACTTCTCTCAGGTGGTGTGGTATTGGGTTCTAAATAAACTAAACTAGAAGGGCCCTTTTCCTATCTTACATAAGGACTCCTTTTCTGCAGAAAATTGGAGAGTAATCCTTGCAGTTGTAACTTGGGTTTTGTGGTATGAAATGAACAAAGGGATATCCAGGAAAGAAATAGATTTGGTATGAAAAGTGTGCAAAGTGATTGAAACATCGATCTCTGATATGGTGAACTCTCATGTCTTGAGATCTAAAAATATCTCTTCCACTTTTACCTCTAAGGACGACACTATTCTTAATTCTTGGTAGCAAATTACCATTCCATTTAATGGGGTGCTAGTAGGAAAAACTTTCAAGAGAGAGGACAGGAAAGATGTCAAGTGGAATCCTCTGGATGGAACATTTATTAAACTAAATTTTGATGGGGCCTACGATGTAAGATTCCAAATGAATCAAACAACATCATAGAGGCACAAACCCTTCTTGTGGGAGTGGAAATTTCACTCAGCTTGGGGGTTAAGAATATTCATATTAAGGGACATTCCCAATTGATCACGTCATCCCAAATTTCAAGGAAATTTATAAGCTGGGAGTTACAATATGTACTAGGAGAGGTGTGGAGCTACTCTGAAGATTTGATGAATTTAAAATCTCCCATTGCTATAGGGAAGCTAATAAGTTAGTGGATTGGTTGGCCAATGCTAGAGTTTCCCTAGACTAGGGGTGAAAATCAACTGAATACTGAGATTTTATGTCTATCTTTCACAACAAGCAAATTCCACACCTATTTGAGTCATAATTAAATACTAAATTACTAGGTATAGATGACACTTGGATGTCATATGTCCTAGGACAAAGTGGTGGCTCTAGTTGGCACTTGGTTGTGTTCTCTCCTAGGATATATTGGTATACAATGACTCATGGGTATTGTGGGGTGTATTTTCATACTACATTCGGCTCTCCTTCAGCACCTCAATATGGTCAAAGTGGAGCCTTCATCTGCAATCAATGTGGTAAGGTGTAGTTTAAATAGTACGGGGGTATCTAAGGTGGCTCAAATTTTATAATCTAACTCTGGTTGAATAGTTATTTTTATACATGGTTTGGGGAGGGGATTTGGATTTCCATTTTTCTAGGTGCATCTTTTTAGGTTAGACCTTCTTCAGATGGCTAGTCGCCAGTGTTGGCTTTTGGTTGGTTGTATCAAGCACAAGCCCTACTAATCGCCATAGTTTGATATATTAATGTTTTTATTCTCTGCAATGAATGGGGGTTGTCATCCTGCCTTCTTTCCATCATTAGCTTTTGAACTAGGTTTTTCATATGTAAATTTATAGTGGCTCGTCCACTTTTATAGAAAATAAAGAAAAATGAAAAAGGAGAAATAGATTTTTAGTTTAGAATTTCTCGTATATGTAATAAATCTAATGACGTGTGATGGGAGTAGCACAATTTTGATTTAAAAGTTTCTATAAATTAATGCAACTTATTTTGAAATGAATTGAATAGAAAAGTTTCTCTCAGTTTCAACCTACATATTACTCTCCTATATTTTGTGAAGATAAATATAACCTATACAAAATAACAATGTTGAATACTAGTGTAAAGAAAAAGAATAGAGATTAAGGTATTAATCTAGACAATATTATTTTCTTAGTTGGCTATCAATTCAAGATTATTTTTGGTTTCACAAAACGATTTGTGTGAAACAATCACTTCTCTGACTTTTAAGATTTTTCCATATTTTATATTCCCTTTTCATCCTTTATTGTATACATTATGTCGAATAGAGACCAAGTCAACCTCAACACTACATATAGAAGAGAAATAGTGGAAAGAGTTTTCTTATTCTCGATGTGGGTCTACTTATTTTTACTAATGGTAAATTATTTGGTTTTGTCTACAAGAGTAGAAATGAATAAATTTTCAAAACAAAATTAGGTTCCTTACTAAGTTCATGAGTGAACTTACTATGTGCGGGAAATTTGTGTGCAATAAAACAAACTGAAATACAAAGATTAGCAACCTAAACATAACAAAGATCTATGAAGAAATCAAGAGAAGGATGTTAAAAAGCAAGTTGAGTAACAAAACAAGTAAGCAATGAAAAGAAATATCTAAGTACCTTTTGATTAGGATTGCCCTTTGATTAAATTATTTAACGATTATTCATTATGTTGGCCAAGGGCACTCAATACTACTTCATGATTATGCAAATGGATATAATGAGATGGATGAAAAAAGGATGCCAATGAGAGTGCAAAATAACATTATGATAGTATATGTAATTTTATGGAGTTGAGATGAAAAATTGCATTGTAACACAATACAAAATATTGTAAATTCTAGATGAAAAATGACACTATAACACTACATGAAAGATTGTGGATGAATTGTGAAGGAAATTGGATGGATTAAATAGAAATGAAGGCAAGATGAAGGCTTATGAGAATGCACGGCTTGCCCTCTTTGAGGGAAAGCAAGATTAAAATTGATAGGGTGGAGACACAAGTGTAATGAAAATGGTGACTTGCGGAAGGGAAGCCTAGTGTCCATTTGGGAGAGTTGCCACCCAAATTAAATATGCTTTCCCTACTTTAGCAAATTCGGAAATTCAAACATATTTAGGGAGGTCAAGATGGAAGAGATTAGAGGGGAGGTTTAGAAGATAATATTGGTTGAATGTGAGGGTAAGTGGATAATGTGAGGTGGATGAAAGTTTAGTTAGTGGGAATTAATCAATTAAATGAGTGTGAAGCTAATTAATTACTTAAATAGACTGTAGATATCATAAGTAAATTAATTAAATTAATTTAACTAGGTAAAAGGAATAATAAAAATTGTTTAAAAAATGATGTATAAATATTTAATTAATATTAAGAAAATATTAGCATAACATGATGACTAAATCCAAAATTAATAAAATTAAACAAATTTATGTTCCTACACTTATGTTTCTTAACATTGTATCACAAGAATCAACCATGATGAAACTCTAAAAGATATATATAAGATTCTACCCAAAGACAAACTAGTAATAGTGTAAAGAACAAAGCTAAAATCTAGTCATTGCTTCCCACATGAAAGAGACAAATGTAACACGAAGGTACCTACACTTATGAAGGAACATATAGATAAGAACAATATTAGTAAACACTAGAGGAGGAAATGAATAGATGTAAAAAGTCATAAAAGAAACTTATTACCAACCTATTGTGAAGGATGCGGATTCGGAGGATATGATTAAATCTGCTATTTGTACTTATGACTAATTATACTAAATATAGTAGAAATGCAAAGGACTATTTAGAGTAATTTTTAAGTTGCAAATATCTTACGTAAATCTTTATTTGGTTCCAACACTATAGCACATGAGATTATGTTTTTTTTTTATGGCATTATAGTAGTAGTGTAATGTATCATTAGGCTTGATATCTTGGACTAGTACAACACAACTCCTCATAATATGTCTCAATTTTATTCTTTGAATCTAATTTATAAAAGAAAAAGCGTGTACTAATAATAAAAACTTCTTACTCATTATATTGAAGAGAGGGCAAGGAAACCTCCCTACTCTAAAAATGTCAAACAATTCTTCTTGGTTATACATATTGAAGAGAACCTAGCAAAAAACTTGTCCTAATGATTCAAATTAGTTTTAACCTTCTTTCTCCTTTGTCCGTATTTTATATAAATTAATTTAATGTTAGGTTGGATTAAATAAAATAATCAGTTGGTTGTTAGTTTCTAGGAATTTATTCCAATAGTTAGTTATTTTTATAGTAATAGTGTTATGTAGCCAACACACTTCAATGTGAAGATATTCAATGATTTTTTTTTTAATTTGATCATGTTTTCACTACTTTGTTTTCAGTTTGTATAGGAGTGATACGCAACAGTTTTCAAATATTTAGGTTTTTATATGGTGTAAAGATTAGGCATGAAGATCTCCTGCAATTATTTTTCCTTCCTATGCATGAAACAGAGTGGCTATCACCATGGAAGAAGTTCGAAAGAGAGAAGTCTGTCTGTGTAAAGTGATAGCCCTGGTGTTGTCACCGTAAAAGAGAAAGTCTGATGCAATACCATCATAGAAGTAAGATACCATCATAACAGTCTCTACCGTCTGTTTTACCATATTCTTCACTATGAAGCCACATTGCCCCTCTCAAATATACAAAGAACAACACAGTTTTATATATTTGGCCAAAAATTTTACAAAAGGTCGAGACAGAAAAATTGGAGACCTAGCATGTTGGAACTTAATTTTCCCTTGTGGTGCAAATTTGGGAAGCCGTAAGCCCAAACAATTCATCATAAAACAATCATTTTCTTTCAACTTGTATTCTAGAAGACCAAAACCTTCTATAAATACCCTCGTTGTGTTTATAAATCCTATTATATCCATGGCCATTCTCGTGTTTCTATCATGAGTATGCATATTCCATATACTGCATTCCCACAAGGCTGATTGCCTTTATCTTACGTGCTAAACGGTTAGTGATGAGCAGCCTAGGAAATATATCTCATCACTACAAAGGATATCAGTCTGTATATGCGATTTAACAGTAAGGAGGATAATGGAGTGCACATCCCTGCAAGCATGAAAATAAATAGTCACATTACGGTGTTACAAAGTAAAAGGTAACATTGTGCTACCACTCAAGGTTCAAATGAATGGATACATGTAAGCGGTAGGAAGGAAAAATTGTCAAATGCACACCACTACCTAGAAATGGCAATAAAGGAAGACTATAGATGGGTAGTAAAATGTGGATATAATTTTTGCAGGACACAAAACCCAAATAAAATGAATCTTACATTGGGGTGATAGACATATATACAGGTTGGTAAATGGTTAGTAGAGTACAGCAATGACATCCATATTTTCGTGCAGTACAGTGGTATGAAGAGAGCTTGGACCACTATTTTAGAAGGACAAACAAATTGATGGGCGGTATGGCAGTGTAATGTTAGAAGGGCCTTGGATATCACCGTTGGCCCGTAAAGTTCAAAGAGATCACCATGTGGGAGAACGTTCATAACTAGCAGAGTATTGTGTGATTCTACCACTACCCGGTGATATTATTGATACATAGTTTGTGAGCAAGCAGAAGGAAGACTGTGTTACTTAAAAAAAAGTGCGAGAACTCTCGCAGTAAGGTGGTAGTTAACCATTTCACCGCAATGATTAAGTAGGGTATATTGTGGTAGGATGTTGAAAGGTGTATACTGAGGCTATGGTGCTCACCGCTACCCGATAAAAGATAGAAACTTGTTGACTGGTATGGCAGTAATAAAGGAAAATTATAGCCATGTTTCGAAACATGAAGAATTCAACCATTGATATATGGTACAATGATTTCTTATTAAACTCAATCAACAACAATAAATTTTGAATCGATCATTTTTTTCTGATCAAATGAAATCGGTGGTGCAGGTTCGAATTGGGAGTTGGTGGCAGACTGTCTAAACCTTCACACAAGGAAAAAATCATGGTGGATTTGTTATTTGTAGTGGCTAAAAAAAAATTCACAAACTCTATGATTTTTCTCACACTGCTAACAAAAAGTTACAAAAAAGTTACAGTAGTGGATCTCAAAGGTGACCGGAGGTGCACATTTAAGGTTAGAATGAGGTATCTAGAAGCTAAGAATGAGTAAGTTTCTTACTTCCCTAGAAATTAAGTTGTATTTTCTATTCTCTCAGTCATATTGCTTTGCGAAGGGTAATGACAAACCTGTTGATGTGCATTTTATGACCCACAAAACAGTAGAACAAAATAACGAAGTATCTTATCCTCTCTTGATCAAAGTTTGGTATATGCTAAGATTGCGATAAGATCATATAGGTCACTCCAAGGTTCCTTTCGTGTCAGGTCTTGACCATGGATAAGCTCAGTGGTAAATGTGATTTGCTGAATATCACAAGGGGCCTTACATTTTCAGTCTTGAAAGGTTTGCAATGAAACACCCTTTTTTATTTTTTAGAATATGCGGAAAGTAAAAGGAAGTAGGGTTCAGAAATTTTAATTTACTCTTAAAGGCAATGATAGCAGTGGTCAATACTTTGGTGGATAAATTCCCAATAACTAGGATTCGCTTCACCAAGTTATACTACAACTATACGAGAATTGGTGCAATCTTCAGGGTTTATATAAAGGCTTTTCATATCAACACAGACACCATCACGAAGAACAATGTACATGAATGACAGAAGTTAAGCATATGCAAGAAAGGCGTTCAGGCAAAATTTTCACAACGATTTACAATAAGTAAAATGTCAAAAGTATGAACCAAAGGAGCTCATCAAAACACCATCATATTTATTATTGCAATCAGAACACTTCATCTAAAAAATCTAAACTAAATGAGGGAATTATGAAACCAAGCAAGCACTAAAACACATCAAGCATTCACCATGAAACCAACAATTAAAACTCTATTGTCTCAGTAGCTCTTTAGCAACAATCTCAAAATTTGCTCCTTACAAAAGAGAAGTGAGGCCTTTATATAGGTCCTTGAATACAACAAGTGGCCCGGATCAAACAATAAATGATAGCCTAGATCGTGCCACCTCAGCCATAATTAGGGTTAGGGCAAAGAAGAAAGAATCTACATTAATGCAAAAGGAATCCACTACCACAATGGAGAATAAGTACTCATTATGCATGCACATTATGTTAGAGACTGGGGCATCATGATACCCATTATACATTAAATACACTAATTTTCCTTGAATGGATTGATCTTGATTCCCTTCCTTACATGCGTTGACTTTGACTTGAAGATATTTGACTAGCTAGTTTAGATGATTGGGAATCATGTCAGCAATGGACCATTTTGTAACCCAGATCCAACTCTGATTACTTCTTTTGAAATTATCTCTCCTTTGATCGGTTTCTTCCTTCGATGCTTTCTTGGGAATTCTTCTTCTTGAAAGTGCATTTGGATTCCCTCATTTATAATTATGGAAGTTCTTCGCACATAATTATCTTGGCCATAGTCTCAGATTTCCATGTTGAACTTTGATCTTTTGAAGCTTGGAAGCATGAATGTCTTGAACTGGATCACTTAAATCTTGAACATTGGAACCACAACCCTCAGATGAGAGTGTCCTCCTTGAACATCTGAAACTAGAATTCTTCCTCCTGCAAAAGGATATAACAAACATAAGAATCATGCAAGGAAATAAGATAGAAGACACTTTACATCTCATTCCACACTGGGAGTAAAATTCAAACTCATAGAACCATGACTATAAATATTTTCTCCCTCCAGAAAGAAACTTTCTCTCTTCATATTTTTTTTCTCCTCGAAAGATCCTTTCTCTCTCCTTATTTTTTTGTCTTCAAAACTTGCACGCTTTTCCTCAAAGATTCGCACTTCTCCTTAAATTCTCTAAAATCCCTCACCATTACGCTTCATCCATCGACACATGTTTGAAAAAAGGTCTGAACATCCTTTTGCATAGGCAATTTGAATTATATCCAACATCCCAAATAACTCCAAAATTTTGATTTTTGGAATTTTTTTCAAGATTTTGGAATTCTCAAGAATTCCAACATTTCCAAATTTTTTCACATTCTAAGATTTCTAAAATTTTGGAATTTTGAAATGTTCCAAGGTTCACCATTTTTTTGAGACTTTCAAGTTTTCACGTTTTCCAGAATTTTGAAGTTTTCAAGACCTCCAATTTTTGAATTTGCCAATTTGCCAAGATTTTACCTTTTCAAGATTTTTAAACTTTTCAAAAGTTTCCATTTTCCAAATTTTGCGAAATTCTCAGTATTTATAAATTTTGGGATTTCGCCCGATTCCAGAATTTCAAGATTTTACCTCTCTTCCATGGACTCAAATAATTTACATTCGACCACCCTTTTTCTTGCAATCCCAAGGTGAATGAAGGATTCCATATGTTTTGAATTTGGAAAATAGTGAATTTTCAACTTATTGCAACATTCCCCGACTTTACGGAAAACACGCTCGAGGATGAGCCTGGGCACATTTTTGGGTGAGTGGATGATTTTTCTTGTCTTCATGGATTTTCATTAATTCCATGACATGGGAGAAAGTGCGCTTGGGGCCAACTTGGAGGACAAATTGGAGGTATCGGTGAATTATTAAATTTTGGAAATACTCCATTGACTCCGCTGACTTGCGCCATTCCTCATGGTTCCTCATGGCGGAGAAGGATTTGATTTGAGTCAAGGATTTTGTTCTGATTTGACTAACCTTGGAGTGCGTTTAAATGCGCTCTATAATATGCGCGGGTGAGATTTTGGTCCCAAGAAGGCTTTTCCTAAGTTTTGAAAATTCCTTTACAATGCATGTTACATGCTCTGTATTTGATGGGAGCAGGATTTGGCAGTTTCGAATGATTTTATCCTAGTTTGACCTTCCTCCACTTGCGTTGAATCACACTCCATAGTATGCAGAGGCGGGATTTGGAGGTCTTGAAAGATTTTCTCTTTGAAAACATTCTGTGACTCAGGGTGACATGTGCTTGGAAGCATTCTCAGCCTATTGACGGACATTTCCAGATTTCTCTCTCGAGATCTAATAATTTCGTTGTGCGGTGGTTGTGACTAGACACTCCCCCATTTATTTCTCATTTCTAATATTCTTTCATTTACATAAGGGTGCGTTCAACATGATTCCACGCATGTTGTGGGTTAGGTATGTGCTGAGAAAGTGTAGATTTCCTCTTTAGATTAAAACTTTATTTCATTCCATGGAAGATGATTATGGTGAGATTTCGGAGGTCGTGGATTATTTTAAGGAACAATGAATTCATATATTTATCATTTTGTTTGAATCTTCATGCTCGGGCAATATTTTCTTCACCAAGAATGGGCGTGACTAGAGGGGATATATGAATTTCTTCTCTATGAGGTATCCTTGACCACGCCCATGAAAGGTACTTATATATTTCCATTTTCTTCGAAACTTCCCCCAACGAGTTAATTTTGTGCTCTGAGTGCATGCGAAGGAGTATGGTGTAGGCCCCTCTTGCTTGATGACTTCATCACATTTCTTGGGAGTGCTCTGCACATTTGGATCTGCATGAAGGATTCCCAAATTGCTTTTTCAAAATGTGTCCTTGATCACTGATTTTGACGCTTACAAATTTGTGTCAGTTATAGTTCGTCCTATCTTCGAGTGTGATTCTTCATGCTCAACTTACAGTGATGAAAGACCTCACCAATTCAACTTTCCTTGATTGTATATATTGGTGTTTTCTCGAGCCTATGGAAAATATTTGTGTGATGGTGGAAAGTGGGTCTCTATTCTCAAAGAACATTTTGTGTTTGCAGAGAACTTGGATGAGTAATGATGAATCATGCTGAGTGTATTTAGAGATTGGTCCTAGATTCTTCTTTCTACATTGCTCCTTAACTATGTTCTTCTCATGCCTTAGTCTTCACAGGAAGCACCTGTACATTTCCTGTGCTTGGAGCGCAAATGAATCAATTGTTTAGTGTTCACATTACTAGTTTGATCCCATGATGGAAATGTCAAATTATCAATGGAGGATTTTCACTTTGATTTCTCTCACGCCATTCCACTACTCCCTGGAGATTTCTTTAAAACTCATTCCACGCCTTGGTTGTTTTGGTGCTCACAGTCTTCAAAACCTACGATAATTTAAAGGCATAGTTGTGCATATGATGGACAAAGGTCTGAAGAATGGTGAGCATGTTTGACTCTCCCATGAAATCTTTGAAGCTTTCATTTGTCTCCATGCAATTGCACTCACAGCAAGTATTGGCTTTGGGCATAAGACTCCACCATTTGCATGAATCAAATTTCATGCTCAAAATAAATGTTGAATAATTTTCATGCTCAATATACTTCCCATGTCCCTCCTGGATTAGCACTTGAGAGAGAGCATTATGTAAACTATTCACTGCGGACAGTTGGAGAAAGAATGGAAACAATGTTCCTAGAATATCCAACATAGATTGAGCTACCATTTCAAATATTTTTCGGGCATTGGTGAATGAGAGTTTTGATTCATTTCAAAATGTTTGGCTGCCAATGGGTAATTCACACTATTGGGCACATATGGGTCTTGGATATTCGATGCTCCTGATTGCCTCTCGCATGTGTGAGTAGACCCCTCTCTACTTTTTTTTTATAGTACTTGAATTTGATTCATTCAAATTTATAACTTTGAATCGAGGAATACTTAAAAGGTGAAGTTAAGACCCAGACACTAAAAATACCTCATCACTTTTAAAATAGGATTATGGGGAACTTCAAGAGACTAAAACTAGAGCTACCAAGACAGCAAAGCCAAAAAGGGACCAAACCAAACGAGAAGAAAAGGGGTCACATCCTAGATGGGCCAGGTGTGAATATGTCACAACATCTAGCAACTCCACGGGTGAAATTTTGCAAACATTTCAAGGATAAAATCTTAATCCGAACTCAGAATCCTTGGTGAATCAATATTATGCTATCATGAAGAAATAAAATTAGCTTGAAAGGGGAGGAGAATCATATATTGGATCAAGACACCCTCAATCCTTAATTACCTAAGTGTGTGCAAATGTGTTAACTCCCGCTCAATAATACCACTCAAGAATTTCAAGATTAGTCATGATGAGTTATGTATTCCTCTTGACTTCAAAAGCATCATGTACATTGCCTTTCTTCCAGCTAGACGTCCATAGCCCCGGCGAGGTTGTCGTTGTAATTCCACAAAGATTGGTTTACTTTTGGTGAATTATAGAACACCTGTAGAGATGTCCTTGTATTCCCAAAGCCAATTATTTGATCTTTTATCTCATTTTTATTTTCTTTTCTCTTTTCTTTCTAATATTGCATTTATTTTCCTTTTACTTGGCTCGTGAGCAGTGAAGCCCACTATGGGTTAGGGAATTACAATCTCAGAGTTCAAGTGTCATGACACATCATATAATTAACCTTTTGAGTCGAGTTTGCATTCTAACCTAATGATAAACATAAAATAAACAACCTCAGCTTCTAAGGATCTTCATAAACACTTATCCAAGAAATGAAATAAACAAGACTTAATGGGACATCAACATGAAGTTAGGAAACACACAATGACTTATTTCAAATGAGAACCCCAAACCTTCAGGCTGCCTTGCAGAACTAAAACCAAAATGAAAACCAAGGGAAAGAAAACAAAAAACACCTAAGAAATTAAACTTAGGGGAAATAAACCCTAAACTAACAAGGCAAAAACAACCTAAACTATGGAAAAGACAAAACCCCACAAAGGGAAGGAAAGAAATGAAAAGGGAACCAAACAAAAAACCCCTCTAACCTATAAAATAAGACCAAACAGGAAAGTAGAAAAATAAGAAAACCAAAATGAAGAACATAAGGGAAACCTAGACTAGCTATGTACAGGGCTTCTAGTAGGAAACCTAGTGTTGGAAATAGCTTTTGAGGAATTGTCCATTGATGGGGAATGAGACTTCCTCTCATTTCAAAGTCTTCAACTTAAATGCATTATCTCCTAGTATTTCAAAAATATGATAAGGGCCCTTCCACAAATTATTGAACTTATCATGATCACCTCTCTTTTCATGGGCCTTATCCTAGCGGAGAACCAAATCTGAAATCTAAAACTCTTTAACTTTAGCCATTATGTCAAACCATCTTTTTACTACTCCCTAATGCTTTGAAAACATTTCCAGTGCTTGATCGTTTCTCTCTTCTAAATGCAGTAATTGAGTCAGATGTGTCTACACTCTATCTTATCCTTCCATGTACTCTTGCATAAATTTTAAGGTCAGAATCCTTAATTGAATTGGGAAAACTAGATCTTGTCCATAAACCAATTGATAGGGAGATGTCCCAGTAGAGCTCTTAATTTTGATTCTATCCTCCAAAAGAAAAAAATCTCAGTTGTGTGTGCCAATCCTTTGGATTCTTGTCTAGTAACTTCTTGATTGTGCTCAAAATATTCTTGTTTGTTGATTCAGCCAATCTATTTCCTTATGGATAGTAGTTTGATGAAAACTTTAAAGTTATCCCATAGTCAAATGTCCAGTTACAAAAATTCAAAGATGTAAATCCTCAACCATTTTCACACACCAAGGTGTGTGGACATCCAAACCTATTAATGATGTTCTCTTCATAGAACTTGATGACCACATCAGTTGTGCAATGTTTAAGAACTTGGCCCTCTAACAATCGTGTGCAATAATCCGTAGTGGTTTGGATATACTTGTGTTGTCCTAAAGATGGTGGATTAATCGAACCTATAAATTCTAACTCCCACTTAGAAAAATGTTTTACTTCAGTCAGAGGTTGCAATGGCATGGTAGGATTCCTTTCACGCACAAAAAATACTTGAAACGTGTGATAGGTCTTCACATGTTGATGTGCATCCTTGAATAATGTGGGCCAGTAATATCTTGCCCTTGAAATTTGATGGGCTATAACTAGACTTCTTCCATGGTTTGTCCCATGTTTACTGTGAAAGTGCTCATTAATGTTTCTTTCTTCTTCCCTATTGACACATCTCAGATAGATTCCATCGCGATTCTTTCTATAAAAGACAGATCCTTAAAGCATAAAATGCTAACTTTTCACTCTTAATCCTATCTTTTGCACTAGATTCAAGTGTGAACAGGACTTATGATTCAACAAGTAGTAGACAGTGTCATCGTACCATTCATTTAGAGACACTTCTTCTAGTACAAACACTTATTGTACTAAATTGGGTCCAATTGTAGATTTTTTTTGGGTCAGATCTTTTCCTCATACAAGTCTCATAGGTTGTATCTCCATGTTATATTCCTAAATGATGGCCATCCATATTCCTCTTCTTTCTACTAACTCATTTTGCATTATCAAGGTTTTTATTGCGGCATCGGGAATGATTGCGTACACTTTGCTTCTCAAAATGTTATGTCTAAATTTATTTATTGATTTTACCAAAGCATAGGCTTATTTTTCAACATTTGGGTATCTCACTTCTATATCCTTCAATAGGAAACTCATGAATTAAATAGGATGCTCATCTTTCTCTTTTGATCTTTGAGTGAGGATAGCTACACATGTCTGTTATGAAGTGAAGGAATATGTGTATAATGGTTTGGTATAATCTAGGCTGACCAGGACAAGAGCATCAATAATAGCCTGTTTTATTTCTTCAAATTCTCTTTTTGATTTTGGTGTCCAATCTATTTTTGTACCCTTCTTCAACATATCATTTAGTGGCTTGACTATCTCAACAAATCTGGTGATGAACTTCCTGACGAAGTTGATTTTTCCAAAGAATGACTTCAATTCTTTCTGACTAGCTGGTAGGCCAATCTTGGAGATGGATTCAATATGCTCAGGGTCAATTGAGATTCTGTGTTCAAAGATCACATGATCTAATAGTTTTCTGTTGGTGACAACAAACATGCATTTCTTTGTATTTAATGATATTCCATATCTTCTGCATCTCTAAAAATTCTTCTCAAATCATTTATGTGGTCTTCTCTACATCTAAAAAATACAATGAGATCATCCATGTATATGATGATTCACTTCCCAACCAAATATTTGAAGGTGTAGTCCATGGCCCTCTGGAAGGTGGCTCCAACATTAATCAAACCAAAGGGCATTCTTCTGTAAGCAAACATGCTCCACTTTTTTGTAAATGCAGTTTTCAATCTATTTTTTTCTTCCAACATTACTTGGTTATATGCATAATAGCAATCTAAAAATGATATCATCTGAGACCCATTCATAACTTATATAATTTCATCTAAGGATGGTACCAGATAATTGTCTTTCTCTGAAGCTCTATTAATATTTCAAAAATGTACACATAATCTTATTTCTTTATTTTTCTTTCTAACAAGGACCAGGTTGGTGACTCACATTGAGTGTCTAAGGAAATATGAACCTTGCCAAAAGTAACTTCATGAATTCTTGTTGGATCAATGGTTCCAACATTGGATTTATAGGCCTTTGTCTCTGTCAGAATGGTTTACTACCTAGATTGAGCGGGATTGTATGTGTGATGAGGGATGTGTAATATATCTTCAAATCTTCATATCCGCATGCAATTACATGTAGAAATTACTTCATCAAATTCAGGTTGCCTTCTCTTTCCTCTAGAGTCCAAAATTTCCCAATAAAAACATTCTTGACATCTTCCTCTATTCCTATATTTACCTTGTCACATTCCCCTCCGTCGGATGTCTGGTACTTAATGGCACTCAGTGTGTTGGAATAATTTTTTTTTCCAACTCTATCATTCTCATAGGAATGGTGTTTTTCCTAAAATTTATGATTTCAAACTTGGTTTGTTGTTTTTCTCCTTCATCGATGACTTGTGCTTCAAAGACCCTTGAACTTGTCAAAAAATCAAGGATATGCTTATCATCTTCAAATACCTACAAATTTGTAACATTGTGAGGGACTAATGGTATTGAAGTTTTTTCAACTGTGAATTTATTCACACACTCAATGGCCACTAGTTCCAGCAAACTTTCAAATTGGACTAGTGAGTTTGCCACCAGATTATTTTCTCTACCTATCCTTTAAATTTTTAAAGCATCAAAGCTTTCAATTAAGTCCCAAAATATGTTGTGGTAGCGGCCTAACATTTTGTCATGGCATGCATATTCTTTTTGAACTTGTCCGACCACTATGTATGAGTCTCCGCGTGCATGTATTATCTTGGCGCCATTTTGGATAGAAAGTAGCAATCCAATAACTAATGATTCATACTCAGCAACATTATTTGTACATGGGAACTGCAATCTGTGTGTTGCCAAATAATTTTCTCCATTCGGAATGATGATCTCAATGCCTGCCACATTTCCTTTCTTTAACTTGGATCCATCAAATTATAGTGTCCATGCTTGATTTTCAATCTATGCATGGGATATTTCAAGTTTGGCTTCATCTATATTTTCTTGAAAGCTTTGATATCTACTTGCTTCAACTTATCTATATTGTGGCTCCAAAATTGCCATGTGCGGTGAACTTTCAACATTGATGATTTCTCCAACATTTCTCATTATCGAAGTTTGGGGAACCATCTTTGATACTTTGGAAAATGTGGCTATATACATTGTGCATGAAATATATGAGTGGAAATCATTGTGAGTTCTACACAAATTAGGTAATAACAGGTTTTGAATGCAAGCATCTTTACCCAATTGAAATTCCTATTTAACACTCTTTAGGACAGAACTCCTAAAATTTTCAAACATCCCATCATGCAATTTTGGTTCTAGATTATCATCAATGGGAGCCTCAGTAAACATGGGAATCACTTCTAGACATCCTCTTGATTTTAGCCTTGTAACATTAAAATTTCTTGAGTTTTGGGCACATATGATCCCAAACTTGTTTCGATGAACAAAACCTCATTGTCTCCACCGTATTCGTTTATTAATAGTCTGAGCCTAGGCATATTTTCTATCTTGATGTAATTTTGTATTCCTCTCCATGGTAGCCACATATGAGAAAATTTGGTGGCTATGTGTCCGTTCAACTTCCTTGCCCAATATCTCCTTAAAAGCATACCATACCCTTCTGGGATGTCCACCACAGATATATTAATGCAATTTAATCGATCAGATTTCCACAATCCATTGAGTTTCAAGATGAAAATATATTAATCAATCAAAGATAGAAATTCAGCTCTAAATATATTAATTTAGCTTTGTATTCGTGGATCTGAAACAAGTTACATACAAATGTTATTCAATTCTCCCACAACTGGGACTTCAGTTTTATCTAGCTGCATCACTTTCTTGTCTGTCTGTAATGAGATTAATCCCAATTTTCTACATATCTCCAGCAAGATTACATTACTAGATGCACTAGAATCTATCAAGTATTTATGCAACATTTTTCCAAAGATTTAAACTAACACGAGGAATGGGACAGGATCCTCTTTTCCTTGATAAAAAACTACATGCTTTTGTTCTCTTGGATTAAATTCTTCATTATCTATATTTTGCATCGTTGTTTGTTCTATTGGAGCATCTACATTTCTATTTATCTCTTTAACCTTAGATGCAGGGTCACTTTGTGATATGAATTCATTTGACATAACCCTTCGATCATCAAGAATTTTTTTTACCATTCTATTTAAGCTTGGAGGACTTTGGTTTACATCAAATGCATTTGGTTGTACATCCTCAAAAACATTCATATTCTGTGCAAAACTAGACTGAGGGTTGTTGGGGGTGCTCAAAGGTGGATGTGATGCACCTTGGGAAACATTCCTTAGAACACCATCATTCAGACTTCACAATAAGGTTTCTCTAACCTCTGGGATTTTCATCAATTCATATAATGGAAGACTAACTTTGATCTTTGTGAATTCTTCTATCATGAAAGAGATCAGCCTCTTGAATTCCTCTCTAGGAGGATTTTCTTTATGTCTTGCTTCTTCATGATGAGTGGCAAATTGCATAGTAAGTTTCCCTCTTTCATTTTGCAAAGCATTTGTGTCTGTCAGTTTCCTTCTTTCACCTTGTGAACTAGTTGATGACCGATACTCAGGTGAGTCTCTCAGAGGACTTAGAAAATTACATGAATTGGGATGTGAAGGTGTGGACAAATCATTCAAAGGAGTTGATGTTCTCATGGGTTCATGATTTATATAATTCCTCTAATATATCTTAAGAGCGGTATTCCCATAACTCTGCTGAAATGCTTGAACTTCACTTACTCCCTCCACTGGGACACTGTTATACAATGAAGGGAAAGTAAACCCATCCCTATGCAATGGTTCATTCAGGGATGCACATGGAGACTGACAACCTAGTGGAATTTGAAATATGGGCCCCTCTACAGGACCATTGGTTGATGCCGATGGGAATCTCTAATTATTCTACATTGGCATGTAATCTTGCATATCAGGCGGAGGAAATGTGAAATCATCAAATACCAACACCTTGTCATACCTTGGTGAAGGAACCAATTCATACCCGATAGAAAAAGGATTTTCTGGTGTAGTAGTGTTTCTTACTTCTCCTTTGAAAATGTTGGCAGCCCTCAGAAAGTATTGGCATTGTAACTCAAAATAGTTATTTGTCTTATGTAATCTGCACCATTTGGACAATGCTCCTTCTTCTAGGAAAAATTAATCTACCAATCATTTTTTGGAAGCTGGTGGGTTATCTAACAGTGAGGGTACACCACCATTATTTGGATTTATGTTCCATGATCTTATCTGGTGTACTTGGTTGTTATTACAATACCCAGAATTGTTCTCTTGTTAACCTTGATTGTTGTTTCAGTACCTAGAATGATTATCATGATATCCTTGACTATATCCTTAATGATTCTCTTGGTGAGATGGAGGATTACCTTGATATCATCGATTATTACCTTGATGTGACTGGTAATTTATTTTCTGATATTGCAATTGATTATTTTTATTTTCTGAGGTAGGTGACCTCAGTGGACAACTTCTTTACTTTCTCTCTCAAATATCTCATCTCATCTCTTTCTTTTTGAGTCCTTGTCAAAGTTGTCATGTTCTAGAGATATAAAGGTTTGGTGGCATTGGCTAAGACATAGGGGCCCCTAGATGTGGCACTAACTGATTGGAAGGAACAAGAACATGAATAAGAGCATGTGTATGGTTCATCATTCCTTGAATAAAAGCATTAGGATTCCCAAAGAAATTTGGTGCTCTAGTAGCAGTTGTTGGGGACTCTAAACTTACTCTCTTGGCCTCCGCATAAGCTTGAATCAAATTAGCAGGAGGCGAATGAGTCTTGTGGAAAAACATGGAGGTGAAGCAATCAAGAGTTGCATAATAAATAGGCTATGTTGTATTGTCACCCATGTAGTAGGGATAACGTAATATTGAATAGGTCCTCTAGAATCTATTATTAAAGCCACCAATTGGCTCATGTTCTTACCTTCTTATCTCAATGAACTATCTATGCAACTCCACTAGAGTGATTGGAAATCTAAACTTCCCAAGGAAATCATCCTTCAATTCTTTCCAAGTTGAGATTGAATTCGGAGGCAGATTGATGTACAAGTAAAATGTTTCTTCACCTAGTGAGTAAGGAAATAGTCTGCACAAAACATCCTATTCTTTAATATTTCAGTTTTGAAGCGCACCTTCAAAATATTAATGTGTTCATCAGCAATGTGGTCGACATCATTAACAAAGAACTTGGAATAGAAATGCTCAGGATTCTTCTGCATATTATGATAAGTGGAAAATGTTGCAAGAGGTGATGCATTTTGAGGACACCATGGTTGTTGGGCCATTTCCAGAACTTGTTTTTGAATGGTCGTAGGAGAAACTACTTGTATGGGTATCTAAACTATTATTTTCTGAATTTGTGTTGCTGAAGTCCGTGATTGAATCCTTGTTGCGCTTGAGAAATTTCTTGCACTAGACATTGTGAAGGTGGAGTTTGAAATAACCTAATGAGATATGATGCACTTGCTAAATTTTGACTTGTAGATACTTCTTTCCTACCTTGCCTAGGCTTTGGATCAAACTTTAATTATTGTAATTCTTTTGCTCCTATAGTGAATCTTAAATCCTTCAATGTACCTCAAGCAAGAATGAGTTAATGCGCTCCAGCATTTGAAATCTTCCTTAATTCCTTCTTACGGGTGCTGGAAGCTAAATGATTAATTCTATTTGAACAGTTACTTCAATCCTTTGAGCTTCTTCTTCTTCTTCTTCTAACACAAAACTGACTCGCATATACTTGACTACACTTATCTTAACTTTACATGCGAGAGAGTTCAATCCTGCGATGATGTCCTCTTTGTCATCTTCGAATCCAAGATTTGGCTAAAGGATAGGTACGATGTGTCTATGCGGTAGTACCATCTTGATTCATGATGCAAAATCTTTCAATAGTTGTGTAAAATACCCTCCTTCTAGTGCCAGCTTTTGTTGATGGTGCGACAATGGAGGGTTTGCACATCACCAATGCTTTGACAAATGTATTTCAATTCGGCCCTCCTTCTAGCGCTAGTTTCCATTGATGTGCATTTTATGACCCAAAAAATAGTAGAACAAAAGACCGAGGTATCTTATCCTCTCTTGATCAAAGTTTTGTATATGCTCAGATTACGAGAAGATCATATACGTCACTCCAAGGTTACTTTTGTGGTAGGTTTTAACCATGGATAAGCTCGGTGGTAAATGTGATTTGCTAAATATCAAAATGGGCCTTATGTTTTCATTCTTGAAAGATTTGCAATGAAACACATTTTTTTAACTTTTAGAACATGCGGAAAGCAAAAGGAAGTAGGGTTCAAAAATTTTAATCTACTCCTAAAGGCAATGATAGTAATGGTCAATACTTCGATGGACAAATTCCCAATAACCAGGTTTCACTTCGCCAAGTTAAACTACAACTACATGAGAACTGGTGCAATCTTCAAGGTTTATGCAGAGGATTTTTATACCACCACGAACACCATCATGAAGAAAAATGTACATGAATGACAAAAGTTAAGCATATGGAAGAATGAGGTTCAGGCTAACTTTGCACAACGATTTACAATCAGTAAAACGTCAAAAGTATGAACCAAAGGAGCTCATCAAAACACCATCATATTTATCATTGCAATCACAACACTTCATCTAACAAATATAAACTAAATGAGGGAATTATGAAACCAAGGAAGTACTAAAATACATCAAGTATTCATCATGAAACTAAAAATGAAAACTTTATTGTCTTAGTAGCTCTTTAGAAACAATCTCAAAATTCGCTCCTTACAAATGAGAAGTGAGGCCTTTATATAGGTCCTCAAATAGAATGGGTAGCCCGGATTAAACAATAACGGATGGACCAGATCATACCACCTTGGCCCTAATTAGGGTTAGTGTAAAGAAGAAGGAATGTACATTAATGGAAAAGGAATCCACTGCCATAATGGACAATAAGTACCCATTATGCATACCCATTATGTTGGAGAGTGGGGCATCATGAATGCCCATTATACATTAACTACACTATTTTGCCTTGAATGGATTGATTTTGATTCCCTTCCTTACATGCGTTGACTTTGAATTGAAGATCTTTGACTAGCTAGTGCAGATGATTGGGCATCATGTCAGTAATGGATCATATTGTAACCTAGATGCAACTGTGATTACTTGTTTTAAAATTATCTCTCCTTTGATCAGTTTCTTCCTTCCATGCTTTCTTGGGAATTATTCTTCTTGAAAGTGCATTTGGTTTCCCTCATCTGTGATTATGGAATTTCTTCGCATATAAATATCTTGGCCATAGTCTCTGATTTCCAAGTTGAACTTTGATCTTTTGAAGCTTGGAACCATGAATATATTGAACTGAATAACTTAAATCTTTAACATTGGAGCCGGAACCCTCGGACGAGAGTGTCCTCCTCCAACATCTAAAACTAGAATTCTTCCTCCTTTAAAATGAAATAACAAACATAAGAATCATGCAAGGAAATAAGATAGAAGACACTTTACATCTCATTCCACACTAGGAGTAAAACTTAAACTCATAGAACCATGACTATAAAAATTTTCTCCCTCCAGAAATAAATTTTCTCTCTCCATTTTTTTTCCTCCAAAGATCCTTTCTCTCTCCATATTTTTTTCTTCTTCAAAACTTGCACGCTTTTCCTCAAAGCTTCACACTTCTGCTAAAATTCTCCAAAATCCATCACCATTATGCTTCATCCATCAGCGCAAGTTTGAAAAAAGGTCTGAACATCCTTTTACTTAGGCAATTTGAATTATTTTCAACATCCAAAATAATTTCAAAATTTTGATTTTTCAATTTTTGGAATCTTTTCAAGATTTTAGAATTCTCAAGAATTCTAAGATTTCCAAATATTTCCACATTTTGAGATTCCCAGAATTTTGGAATTTTGAAATTTCACAAGGTTCACCATTTTTTTTGAGATTTCAAGAATTCTAAGATTTTCAAAATTTTCAACATTTTGAGATTCCCAGAATTTTGGTATTTTGAAATTTTCCAAGGTTCACAATTTTTTTGAGACTTTCAATTTTTCACGATTTCCAAAATTTTAAAGTTTTCAAGAACTTGAATTTTTGAATTTGCCGATTTGCCAAGATTTCACCTTTTCAAGATTTTTAAACTTTTCAAATGTTTCCATTTTCCAAATTTTGTGAAATTCTCATTATTTACAAATTTGGGGATTTTGCCTGATTTTAGAATTTCAAGATTTTACCTTTCTTCCATAGACTCAAATAATTTACATCTGACCGCCCTTTTTCTTCCAATCTCAAGGTGAATGAAGGATTCCATATTTTTTGAATTTGGAAGTTGGTGAATTTTCAACTTATTCCAACATTCTCTGACTTTAAGGAAATCACGCCCGAGGATGAACCTGGGCGCATTTTTAGGTGAGTGGAGGATTTTTCTCGTCTTCATGGATTTGCATTAATTCCAAGATATAGGAGAAAGTGCGCTTGGGGTCAACTTGGAGCGCAAATTGGAGGTATCAGAGGATTTTAAAGTTTTTGAAATGATCCATTGACTCCGATGACTTGCGCTATTCCTCATGGCAGAGAGGGATTTGAGTGGATTCAAAGATTTTAGTCTGAGTTGACTATTCTTGGACTGCGTTGAAATGCACTCCGTAATATGCACAGGTAGGATTTTGGTCCCGTGAAGGATTTTCCTAAGTTTTGAAAATTCCTTTACAATGCCTATTTTGCGCTCCATATTTCATTGGAGCAGGATTTGGTTGTTTCAAAGTATTTTCTCCTTGGTTTGACCTTTTCCCACTTGCGTTGAATCGCGCTCCATAGTATACGCGGGCGGGATTTGGAGGACCTGAAGGATTTTCTCTTTGCAAACATTCTGCGGATTAGTGTGAAATGTGCTCCGAAGCATTCTAGGGTTGTTGGGAGACATTTCCAGATGTCTCCCTCAACATTCAATAATTTTGTTGTGCGGTTGGTTTGACTAGACACTCCCCCATTTATTTCTCATTTCTAACGTTCTTTCATTTACAAAAGAGTGTGTTCAACATGATTCTAGGCATGTTGTCAGTTAGGTATATGCTGAGAAAGTGTAGATTTCCTCAGCAGATTAAAACTTTATTTCATTCCATGGAAGATTATTGTGGTGTGATTTGGGAGGTCGTGGATTCTTTTAAGGAATAATGAATTCATATTTCATCATTTTGTTTGAATCTTCATGCCTGGGCAATATTTTCTTCACTAAGAATGAGCTTGAGTAGAGGGGATCTATGAATTTCTTCTTTATGAGGTATGTTGGACCACATCCACAATAGGTGCTTATATATTTCTATTTTCTTCAAACCTTCCCCCAGCGAGTTAATTTTGTGCTCTGAGCGCATGCGAAGGAGGATGGTGGAGGGACCTCCTTCTTGCCGACTTGATCACATTTCTTCAAAGTTCTCTGCACATTTGGATCCGCATGAAGGATTCCCAAATTTTTTCTTCAAAATGTTTCCTTAAATCACTTATTTTGACGCTTACAAAATTGTGTCGGTTAGAGTTTGTCCTTCCTTCGAGTGTGATTCTTCAAGCTAAAATTACAGTGATGAAAGAACTCACCAATTCCACTTTTCTTGATCGTTGATATTGGTGTTTTCTTGAGCCTATGGAAAATATTTGCGTGATGGTGAAAAGTGGGTCTCTGTGCTCAAAGAAAATTTTGTGTTTGCAGAGAACTTGGATGAGTAATGATGAATCATGTTGAGTTCATTTGGAGAGTGGTCTTGGATTCTTCTTTCTACATTGCTCCTTTACCGTGTTCTTATCATGCCTTAGTCTTAGCAGGAAGCACCCGTATATTGCCTGCGCTTGAAGCACAAATGAATCAAGTGTATTTTTTTAGTACTACTTTGAGCCCATGCTGGAAATGTCATTGTCAATGGAGGATTTTTACTTTGATGTCTCTCGGACCATTGCACTACTTCCTGGAGATTTATTTAAAACTCATTCCATGCCTTGGTTGTTTTGGTGCTCGTAGTCTTCAAAACCCGTGACAATTTAAAGGCTCATTTTTGCATAAGATGGATGAAGGTCTGGAGAAGGGTGAGCACATTTGACACTCCTGTGAACCCTTTGAAGCTTTCCTTTGTTTCCATGCAACTGCACTCACAACTAGTACTAGCTTTGGACAGAGGACTCCGCCGTTTGCATGAATCAAATTTCATGCTCAAAATAAATGTTGAAGAATTTGCATGCTCAAAATGCTTCCCATGTCCCTCCTGGATTAGCACTTGAGAGAGAGCATTATGTAAATCATTCACTGCGGATAGTTGGAGAAAGAATAGAAACAATTTTCCTAGAATTTCCAGCATAGATTGGGCTACCATTTCCAACATTTTTTAGGCATAGGTGAATGAGAGTTATGATTTCTTTCAAAATGTTTGGATTCCACTGAGTAATTCACACTGTTTGGCGCATATAGGTCTTGGAGATCCGATGCTCGGGATTACCTCATGCATGTGTGAGTATACCCCTCTCTAATTGTTCCATTTAGATGAAATGGGCTCTATAGGAAATTTTGGAAAATTTCCTTTTTTATAACACTTAAATTTGATTCATTCAAATTTATAACTTTGAATCAAGGAATACTTAAAAGGTGAAGTTAAGACCAAGACACTAAACCCGACCTCATCACTTCTCAAATAGAATAAGGAGGAACTTCAAGAGACTGAAACTAGAGCTACTGAGACAACAAAGCCAAAAATGACAAAACCAAATGAGAAGAAAAGGGTTCCCATCCTTAATGGGAAAGGTGTGAATATGTCACAACAAAAACCCTAGCTAAAGAAGTCATTTTAGTCATATAAATAGCACCCAAAAAGTTAAACCTAGCTAGTAAGAAGAGTGAGAAAGTAAATTCATCTAATTAAGAAGAGTGAATCCTTTTTCCAAACCCCAAAAGAGGCCTCAACGACAATCTATTAAAGGTATCCTTCCTGATTTAGCTGCTAATGGATAGGTGTAGGGGTTGTGGTGATGCTCACATACTAACGTCTGATTGGTATTTGTTCTAGTATTTCTATAAGAAGAGGAATAAGAAAACTAAAGTGTCTAACCTTGGAATTTAGACCTAGCTAAGTTGGTGTTGTCAAATGTGTTTGTTGAAGTGGACCTGATTCGATTATGGGTACAAACATATCGTGAAGCCTCAAGAGAAATTAAAAGACTAGATGGTTCATTCTTTGTTGCACTAGATAAGCACAACATTCATGGAGTGTTTATGTTAAATAGGTATCCCATAAATCAAATCAGCCTTAAAAAGGGAAAAAATTTAATATGGGAAGTTAAAGGAAACATATAGAAAAAATGAAATTTCAATGTTAAGAAAGAAAGGATCAGATAGTACAATACTTCCTCTCATTGTCATTGAGCCATTTCCCCTATCAGAATTCGAAACATATTTCATGAAGATATATCATGCTTAGTACAAAATGTTCGGGAAAAATGGTTTAAATAGAATACCATTTAATATGATGATACTCAGTGTGAGAATCTAGCACCCTAAGGTTAACATTTAGTATTACTTTTCCACTAAGTTAATGCATGACTTGTGTGTGGGTTTGATTCAAGTTAGTAAAGACCCATTCCACATTAATTTCAAACATGATTATCTCTTGTGACACTGTTGAGGTTTAGAAATACCACCCCAACTCAGGCATCGGGGCTCAATAGTATTCTATCCTAACAATGGAAATCTTCTCGAGCTATGGGTGGACTCTGATTAAGGATTCCTCGGATTCTAGGCCGATTCCTATTTGATATGGAATATCACCTCTTGATTGAAAACTTAGTGGGAAAGGGGAAAAATAAACTTTGAAAACTGGAAGTGAAAGTGAGGTGATACACCAAAATGAAATCTAACTTTCTTTGGAAACTAATACAGAAATCTTAACTCATATACCAAAGCTTGATACTTTGAATCTTTGGTCAACATATAGGTTAAAGACTTGGGTACTAGGGTATAAACCACAAATAGCTTAATCCGTTAACAAACATACATATTCCTCATGAGGTCTGAATTTTGTTCACATATAGGAGGAATAATAAACATTCACTTCTCCTAGCTACCAAAATGAATAAACACTTATGAAGAAAGATGAAAATGGGATTTTAAATCAAAACTCAAAGCGTATAGGGAAAATAGATCATCTGCTTTGTTATCCTCCAAAAATCTAAGAAATAGGTTACAAACAAGATCTCCAAGGCATCAAGGAACAATATGCTCACTTTTAGCCTTCTCTCAAAAATTTGCAACCCCTACACATGAAGTAAAATCCCAGCTATATAGCCCATAGAACTCAACTTCGAAAATCACTTCTCCCTCCAAAAATCCTCCAAAGTAGCAAGTCAATATCCCTAAGGCTTAATTAGTGCCCTAAATCTAGCCCTAAATATGGTCCCTAAAGTTGGTGCAAAAAAGAATTACATCTTTTTTACATATTTTACCAACTTTATTACATAATACATACAAAACCCATAAAAAATGCATAAACCTCAAACGCATAAACCCTAAATCATAACATAATTAGATACCCTGTCATAGAACCCTAACTCCACTAAGTTGATAACATAGTTTGGAAAACCCTAACCCCAACAAAACCTAACACCATAGCATAGAACCCTAACTCCAACTCCATACTCGATCATAGCTCATAGCTAACATGACCATACCCACTAAGATATATACTACTATCTTTTTGGAACTCAAAGTACTGCCATGGCACTCCTTGGGGACTATCGAAGCACTGTGAAACTGACAATGCATTAACTTTATTTGTCAGTGGACTCAAAATTTTGGTAAAACACACTGCATAATGTTTCTACATCTCATTTGCATAACACTTAGGGTTTTCCTTTGTGCCACCATGCTAGGTTGAATCTGGAGTTTGAAGCCATAATCAATGGTGTTGTATCTGCATCTGTTTATGCTAAGAAGCTAGGGTTTCTTGCAGTGAACATGGGCTTTGTGTAGAAAAATAAGTCAAAATACTGGATGACATAACATATGTCACCTTCTCTGTGGATTTCTTTTGAATATCACTGGAGTTTTGGGTTTGTTTTCTCAAACTGGAATGATAGAGCTCGGGCTCTATAGACTGTGAGTTGAACACTCGTGGCTCTCACTGTGCGGCGACACATGGGGATAATCTTGAAGAGCTTGAGCTCTTGACGTTTTTATGCCATAACATATGGAATTGGATGTAACTGTTGAACTCAGGCTGGTGTTTAATGATCCTCGAGTTAAACCACTGTAATCTTGGACTAAGTTCGAGCTGTAGTTGAAAAATGTGGAGTTATCCTTCGAACTCAGTCTTGAAACTTGGCATATTTCAGTCATAGCTTCAGACTCGTACCAAGATTATAGCATACCATGAATGAAGCTTGGAAAAGTGGGAGTCTGAACTGCAGCTTTCAGAAAGTTGAAAGTTGAAGAGCTCGGGCTCTCAATGCATGGTGATTTTTTTGATTTACTTTGAGTTCTAGTGAACTGGGTCTTCATTTTTTCAACTGGTCTTTAGAAGAATTCCATGTGTCTCCATCCGTGACACATGACATTCTTATGCATCTTGAACTTAGCCTACACAACACCCAGATAAGTAACATTTACTCCTTCTCTGCAGCTTTACTTGAAAATAAATGCATTTTGTTGATGAGAAGCTATGATCTTTTTCATATTATTTAGGATCTCAGGTTTAAATGACTCCATATTTTCTGGGTTCTTATTGGATTTACATCGAGCTGGCATTTTACTTCTCCACATGTCGAACTTGGGTCATTCTCTATTGAAGATCCACCATGTAGCCTCCTTTTGTAACATGTAACCCTAAATCCACCTTGAATCACTCTCTGTTGCTTTAATGTAGACAAAATTGAGATACCCACATGGTCATTCTTGCATATTCCTTATGTAAACCCAAAACTTATGCGAGCATGTCATTTTGTTGTTTGGTTGAAAGATTAACTCGGGCTTTTGTCTTGTTATTCGCTGTACATAACTGAACTCTATTTAATGTTCCTATTTTAAAGGCATGACAATAATGTCATAAAACACATGTTTCTTTCTATCGAGGCCGAACCCCATCTCTATTGTCTCAGAAACATATATGTTTGATTTCCAGCATGATCATTATGTTTTTTTTTTTAAAAACACTCTATACTACTAGTGAATCCATGGACATCTCTATTAAACTGAAGATATTACATGTTTAAATATTTTGAGAATGTAGTTTTTAGTGTAAAAAACATTGTTATTCAGTTTTATACAAAATACCACCCATGGGGTTCGAGCACAGGCTCGTGAATTCAATGGGAAATATTCCCAACAGAAACTTGATTCAAACATGCATATCCCTTGCTCTACATCTACTCAACCCATCTCCTACATAAATTGAATTTTCAAATTTATTCAAACACGAATAATAGCAGCATGTTACTTGATGGATAGACACTGTATAAATAATAGCATGTTTAGATAGTGGCCTCATATGTTATTGTTATTTTAATACACCATAATAGCACTATTTTCTCAATACCCTGCATAGAAGCATTACTTCATATTCACATAAGGCATATGGATACTCTACTTGACCTCCTTTTCTGAAAAAATGAAATATCACAGCATCATTGACCCCTTCAGTTGATTCAAGGCCATAACATGAACATACCCTATTTTTCTCCATTAACATGAACATATGCATAAATCCTAACCCCAATGTTTTTCATTTGTAGCTCATATGCAAATTATCAATTCTGTTATGCATCTTCATTCTTTTGCAAACCATACCGTTATGTAAATATAAACAGCAACACTTCATAATATGAGACTAATGATAACATGATTGATTGTTAAGCATGGATTTTCCATGACTCCAATTGACTCCAATTCATATGTCTTTTCTGTATTTGCATACTTACTGTAATAGCATCACTTCAAATTCATCCTGCATGATGATAGTAAACAATTTATCCTCCACTTCTGCATATCTCTTTTTAGGACCCTTTATTGGCTATGTGTCTCCTGCAGCATCATTGTATCTTCCTTTATGCATTGCATCTTCTTCTTTTGTATCTGCATGAACTGAAACCTCTTGTGATGCACACAACCTTCTTGTATGTAATGCCTTATGTGAATTTTAAGCATGGGCTTGTGACTCCCAATGCATTTCTTCTTTTATCTAGGAATTTAGTTACTTGTTCACCTATTGCACACATATCACCAATCAACCTGTTAGGTCAGAAAACAAAATGAGCCAATTAATGTTTGTGTGTGAGTGCCATATAAGATGGCACTCATTCATAAATATTGGTTGGTTTGTTTGTGTTTGTTAAACTAACATGCTGATGTTATTCTAAAAAAGGTTTATCAGATAGAAATACTAAGTCCCTTTCATTAGATATTTGGCTTGGAAAATAAGAACAACATACATTAGAATAATCATTAATAGTAAAAGGTTTCATGTTTAAAAACAAGTCCCTTTAATACTATCTTTCATTTAGTGTAGATGCACATTTTCTTTTTACATTGAATTTTTTAGACATATATGCAACATTGGAAGAATTGATTGTAGTTGTATGTTGTTTTTGTTTCATGCATTGCTTAGATCCAGCTGGATCTAACACCATTTTCTCTCTCATGATGCAGGTGAAAAATCCTAAAGACTTATTGAAGATGAGGACCTGGACTTGGAGACCTAAGACCTGACAGAGAACCAGCTGAAAACATACAAACAATAAGGCAATGCATGGGACCCCTACTCCATAGTTCTATCATGCTTTCTATTCTTCAAATGTACTCTTTGATTGTCATGAAATATAAAATATGAAAGGACACTTGTATACTACATTCAATTTAAATGCACAATGTAATGATCAGTTATAAATTTGAAATTTTGAAATGTGATCAATAATTAGAGTACAAAAATGAAATCTGATAATGAATGTAATAATGAAATGTTAATCAACAATACGTGAAAGATAGTGTTAATTGGACCCCTAAAAATTTAATCTTTTCCTATTTGTGTTTATTCTTCTGTATGCTGCAATTTTTGGTAACAATTTTGGCGACTTCTGCTAGATGTTTGCCTGCTAGAAATGACCTACAAACCTTATCCTAAGGCAACAGAGTTAAAAAACTAGAAACCATGAATGCAACCATTATTAAAATGAAATTGCATCTAGTCTAGACTCATGTAACCTAAAGACCTAGTGCTTGGACACCACTTATTGAAAAGGAAACTAGACTAAACCTAACCCTCAAAGAAAATCTTGAGGTGTATTCGATTAACTGGAATTTGCAGAACTTCTCCATCACTTGTAGACAACAAGAAAGAATTATTCTCTTTGCAAGCTGTATAAAAAAAGGGCCTGACCCAAAATTGTCAAATTTATCATGATGACCTGGTCTGCTCTTCAACACATCCTGCTTGAGTACTAAATCCCCTTCCTTGAAAACTCTGTGTGTAGCCCTTCTATCAACTAACCTTTTAGTTTTCTCTTGTCTTAACTCCATATTTTTCAATGATTTTCTTCTTTCTTCCTCAAGCTGTAGCAATTCAGCATATCTCAGCTTAAGAGGTTCTTCCTCTTCAAACAACATCATCTGGTCAGCTAACTGTAAAGCTGGAAATTCACTAGAAATTGACAATCTTTCCTCCTTACCATAAACTAGAACATAGGGTGAATTTTCGATAATATATTTTGGTGTGATTCTATCTAGCCATAAGGCTTCCTTCAGTTTAGAGTGCCAATCTCTCTTATTTTCCTGCAAAGTGTTTTGATAATCTTGATTAGGTTTTTATTAGTAGACTCTACAAGACCATTACCCTGAGGGTAATAGTTAGAAGAATTATTTAGATAAATGTCATTTTTAATAGCCCACTTTGTTATAGCTGAACCAACAAAAACTAAAACATTGTTTGAAATTATTGATTGAGGAACACCAAACCTCGTTACAATATCATCATAGAACTTTAACACGACTGATCTAGTAGACTCCTTTAGTGCAATGGCCTCAGTCCATATGGTGAAATAGTTTGTAGCAATCAAAATTCATTTATGACCTGCACTAGAATTAGGATTTATTAGACCTATAAAGTCCAATCCCCATTTATTAAATGGCTGATCCACAATGATTGGATTTAAAGGCAATGCTGCCAAATTTTGCTTTCCCGCAAACAGAATACACTTTTGACATTTCTCTGCCTAAAAATGAGCATCTTTGAATAAATTTGGCCATTAATAGCTAGCTCTTAGAATTTTTGAGGCTATATTTTTAGGACTGAAGTTCCCTCCACAAGATCCATCATGAAACTTAGATAAAATATTGTTTTGCTCAACATAGTCTATGCACTTGAGAAGCATACCAGAAAAATATTTCCTATAAATAATATCATCAATTAGAACATAAGGAATAGATTGTAACCTGAAGTACCTTCTTTTGGCTTTATCAAGATTTATTGGACATTGACTTGTTTGCAAAAATATGGTCATATCTGATAACCAGGATACTGAATCATTGATTAACACATAACTACCTTGGAGTAAGGAAGCCTCTTCAGTGGCTTCAACCTTATCTTCTTCTTTTGCCATCTGAGCACACAAATCTTTGCCTCTAACCAGCTTGGTTACATAAATTTGCACATCATATTCCATAACCCTTTTTATCCATCCTACTCTTTTTGTATTCGCATCTTTGTTCAATAAGAATTCTTTAATGCTAGGATGTGCAGCCATCAGATGTATTTTATTCCTGGTAACTAAATGCTTGAACTTTTTTAAGTCTTTAATAGTTCAGGTAGCATGTGTTTCTAAAAAAAAATGTACCTTTGCTCATAATCATTCATACCTTTGGTGAAAATGCAACTGGCTGCTCCTATTTGTCCTCATTCTTCTATACCAGCATTATTGTAATAATATCAAAACCACCATAAGCATATAAAATAAAATCCTTAGAGAAGTTAGGATTAGTTAAAGTAGGGGCTGAAGACAAAGCTTGCTAAATCTATTCAAAACTCCTCTTTCCCTCATCAGTCTAGCCGAAAGGTACATATTTCTTTAGCATAGGAGTCAAAGGTTTTAATAATTTTGCAATATTAGGGACAAAGTGTCCAACAAAATTTACCTCCCAATAAAATTCTGCAATCCTTTCTTATGTTTTGGTAATGACAATTCCAGAATTGCATGAATCCTTTCAGGATCAATAGTTGTACCTTCTTTAGACACTTGGTATCCTAAAATTTTACCTTAATGTACTATGAAAACCAATTTTTATGGGTTAAGAGAGATTCCAAAGTCTGCATCTTTGTAAGACTTGTCTCAGATGATCTATGTGCTGGTTTGCAACCTTGTTGTAAATTGTGACATCATCGAGGTAAACAAGAAAAAACTTATACATCAGATTTTTAAAAGCCATGTCCATAGCCTTTTGGAATGTGGCTCCTACATTTGATAAACCAAATGAAATTCTCCTATATGTCATTGTTCCCCATTTAGTTGTAAAAGCAGTTTTAAATTGATCTTCATCTCTTACTAGTACTTGGTTATAGCCAAAATAACCATCAAGAAGAGAGAATCTTTCAAAACCAGAGACATATTGCAAGATTTGTTCCATCGATGGAAGAGGATGCCTATCTTTTAGGGATGCCTTGTTAAGGTCTCTAAAGTCTACACAAGTCTTATCTCTCCATTCTTTTTTCTTACTGGTACTAAATTGGAAACATGGGATGTGTGCTTAATAGGAAATATGATACCACCATCCAGGAGTTTATTCATCTCTTTCAACATTAAAGGCTCTAACTTGGGGTTAATAGGCCTTTGCCTCTGTCTAATTGGCCTAGCGTCTGGCTCTAGTTCTATGGTATGCTAGATTAGTTGAGGATCAAATCCTTTTAAATCAGCATAATACCATGCAAACACATCATTATATTCTCTGAATAAATCAACAAGAAACTCTCTTTCATCAGGAGAATTAATGTTACCAACCTTCAAATACTTGTCTCTAAATATCTCCACCTCTTCATAGTGATCTTCCTTGATCAGAAAACTGGTTTTATTCCTTCTAAATTGATCATCAGAGTTAAAATCTGACTCTAGGCTGACCAATCCCTTTGGAAGCTTATTAGTCTTCAGCTGAATGATTTGATCTTCAATTTGCTGACTGAGTTTTTCATTCTTAGAAGCTGAAAAATCTTCTGTTGTAGTCATAAAACTTAAAATATGTTCATCAGTGTTAAAAACCTGCCAATTGATATCATTATCTAGGATAAAAGGACTCATAACAATTTTGACATGTGACTAATCTAAGATCTTTCTTTTATTTTCAGTAATTGAAACATGTGATACCAATCAACCTATCAGCATGCTGATTTTTTCTTCTAGGTATAGAAATCAGGTTAAATCCATCAAAATTATCTAGAATATCAGATGCTCTAGATTTGTATAACTTCAAATGATCATTTTAACAGCATTGATATTTCTCACCTATTTTACTATTAACTCACTATCCCCAAATTCCCTCAAGCATTTGATTCTTCTTTTCCTTTCCCATTCTAAACCCTAGATAAGACTTTCATATTTAGCCACATTATTAGAACATGGAAAGGATAATTTGTATGCAGCATAAAATTTATCACCATCAGGTGAAACTAACATAACCCCTGCACCAACACCATATTTATTCCTAGATCCATCAAAATATAAGTTCCATAGTTGGTTAGATAATTCAGATTCAGAAACTTGATCATTTATTAGATTAGGCAAAACTGCATTAGATTCCAACATCACATAGTCACCAAAACTAGTATCAAACACATAATTATCTTGATCATTTCTAGTTGCCCATTCACCCAGGACAATATTAGGATACTCCTCAGTTTTTTGTGTTATAAGCTGAACTATCATTGATCTCATATGGATCCATAATAACATAACTTGCTTTAATGGGGCTAGGATTATAAGTCTCTATGTGATCCTTGGCCCATAACTCTAATTTTATGGTTACCTTAGTACCATATCTAGTTCTAAAATACAGGTGGGACCAATCTGATCAGAAATATCCATCTATTTTAGATGCAAAGTCCCTTGACAAACATAGGGAAAAATAGGGTGGCAGATCTATGACAAAAATATCTTGAGAAATTGAAAAATTTGGACATGAGTGTAAGTTCAAGCTTGCATTTTTAACAACCCCTAAGGTCTTGACTGAAGTACCATCAAGCTGGACCACTCCTTTCTCAAGAGGTTCATACTTTAAATCCTATAAGTCAGCTATTTTCTTTGGCATGACAGTGCTGGTTGCACCACTGTCTACCATACAATTATGCACTAATTTGTTTCCAATGATCAAAGAAAAATAGAAAGGAGGAGGCTTATTATTTATAGGTTTCTTACCTTCCTTTTCTGTTGTCTTTTGCACATTTGCTAGCTTTTTTTCAACTGTCACTGCTGATTTCTTCAAATCTATAGTCTTTTTACTCACTTGTGCTACTGGTTGCTCCACTTTAGCAGGCTTCCTTTCTTCTTTACTTGTTGCTTATTGAACTTTAAGGGGCTCTGAATTAGCAATAACCACTCTAGGAGGCTTTTGAACACCTTGCTATGAACTTGCTATCCCTTTAGACAATTCTTTCTTCAATAAATCAAATTGCCTTGGAATGGCTAATGAATCCCACATAGAAATAGAAACATTATTCTTCTTCATATTATCAACAATATTATAGGGAACAACAAATTGTACCTTCTAAGGTGATTTACCAATGTTCTGATTCACCTACCTCTGATGTTGTGGTTCTTTGTTTGCAAGAGTGGAGTGATCCTTTAGAATAGAAATAGGACGAATGAGTGGTGATTGAGTTGTGGCAGCAATCTTAGCATCTTACTGCTCTGACTCTAGAGCTCTCTTCTGGGCTCTTTGCTGATATAGGTGAATCATTGCTCACTCCACAAAACTCTTCCTCTTTCCAATTCAGAAATGCAGTGTTCAAAGTAGTTAAGTCTGACTGTTGTTGAGTCTCTTCAATAGATGTAGTAGGTTGTGAATCAATTACACTTTGAACCATTAGGACTTGATTAAGCACTCCATTGGTGCATTTAGACTAATTGTGGGGTTGACCACAAGGATAGCACCATTCATAAGCAGCAGCCAGATTGTTTTGGTTAGGAATAATATCCCTAACAGTATTAAGAGGTGTGGGATTATAAGGTCTATAAGGCCTTTGGTTCTAATTTTGCCTATTAGCATTTCTATTTCCTTGATATTGTTGCTTGTCCTTGGTAAGTGGGTTGACTATGTTGCTGGGATGAAGAACTAGCAAATTTGTTCTGCGTATGGGCTATTTTATTACCTTGAGCTTGCTTCCTTTTCAAGTTTACCAACTCATTTTCGAAGGTTTGTAATAAGCTCTCAATGTTTTGTTGGCTGTCTTTTATTTTTTTGCAACTCATTGGGAGGGGCAAAAGGCATTATCTCTTCACTTTTATAAGATGGTAATGGAGCCAGAGGCTGGGTGATCAATGAAATTTTGGATTGGATGCTAGGAAATAAAGGCATAGGTGGCCTAGGGGCTATCTTCCCTGCTTTAATAAGACTATTTTCTACCCTAATTTCAATTTCAAAAGCTTGAGGTAAAGAAGTTCCTCCCATAGATTGGATCATAACTGAAATGTCACTATTCAGACTTTTAAGGAAGTACAAAAATGCATATTCAAAAGAGGGTCTTACCATGGAAGGAATCCTATTCCAAGTCTTTTGAAATCAAACATTGAAATCACTCATCTATTCTTGTGGAGCCCTTTTAATAGCAATTAGTTGTTCCACCAAAGAAAGATTGTCAGATTTATCTTCAAAAAATTTAGACAATTCCTCACCTAGTGCATATCATGTAGCAATTGATCCAACTCGGAGAGTTTGGAACCATTCCAATGCTTTTACCTTCAATGATGTAGCTAATAGCCTCAAAGCTACATCCTCCTCTGTGATATGATGCACATTACAAAGAGAAGAAACATCTCTAATGTGCTCAGTGGATGTTGTTTTTTCCTTATCCCATGAAAGATGACAATCCTTTCAATGTTGCCAGCAGTATGTTGTTATGATTTCAAATCCTCAAAGGGCTGCCTTGATCAAATGGCACAAAAGGTAGTCTTCTAGCCATTCTTGGTGTTGTTGCAGCAGAACTTGAAGATGGTGGTTGGTCTTCTTCTGCTGGTTGTTCAAGAACAACCTAAAATTGAAGTGTTGGAGGAATTTCTGAAGATTCTTGATCTGAATTAGGTAAATCAGTGTAGTAAGTTGGAGGAGCTGAACTTCTCATGAATCTTATTTTTCTTGGTCTTCCTTGCTTTCTACCCCTTTCTATAGGCTGGAAGGAGAGCTCTTTTGGACCTCTAGGTTCTCTCTGCAAAGTTCTTCCTCTCCTGGTATGTGACAACTACAAATACTCAAACTCTTTTCCACTCCTTGTTTGGATTTTGTTCATGTATCACAAGGAGTCCCACCGGGTGTGCCAAAAACTATTGAGGTTTAAAAATACCACCCCAACTCAGGCATTGGGGCTCAATAGTATTCTATCCTAATAATGGAAAATTGAAGTGTTGGAGGACTTTCTGAAAATTCTTGATCTGAATTAGGTAAATCAGTGTAGTAAGTTGGAGGAGTTGAACTTCTCTTGAATCTTCTTTTTCTTGGTCTTCCTAGCTTTCTACCCCTTTCTACAGGCTGGAAGGAGAGCTCTTTTGGACCTCTAGGTTTTCTCTGCAAAGTTCTTCCTCTCCTGGTCTGTGAAAATTGCAAATACTCAAACTCTTTTCCACTCCTTGTTTGGATTTTGTTCATGTATCACAAGGAGTCCCACCGGGTGTGCCAAAAACTATTAAGGTTTAAAAATACCACCCCAACTCAGGCATTGGGGCTCAATAGTATTCTATCCTAACAATGGAAACCTTCTCAAGATGTGGGTGGACTCTGATTAAGGAGTCTCTGGATTCTAGGCCGGTACCTATTTGATATGGAATATCACCTCCTGTTTGAAAAATTAGTGGGAAAATGGAAAAATAAACTTTGAAAACTAGAAGTGAAAGTGAGGTGATACACCAAAATGAAATCTGACTTTGTTTGGAAACTAATGTAGAAATCCTAACTCATATACCAAAGCTTGATACTTTGAATCTTTGATCAACATGTAGGTCAAAGACTTGGCTACTAGGGTATAAACCAAAAATAGCTTAATTTGTTAACAAAAATACACATTCTTCATGAGGTCTGAATTTTGTTCACATAGAATAATAAACATTCACTTCTCCTAGGTACCAAAATGAATAAATAGTTATGAAGAAAGATGAAAACAAGATTTTAAAACAAAACTCAAAGCATATAGGGAAAATAGATCATCTACTTTATTATCCTCCAAAAATCTGACAAATAGGTTACAAACAAGATCTCCAAGGCATCAAGGAACAATATGCTCACTTTTAGCCTTCTCTCAAAAATCTGCAACCCCTAAACATGAAGTAAAAGCCCAGCTATATAGCCCATAGAACTCAACTTCAAAAATACTTCTCCCTCCAAAAATCCTCCAAAGTAGAAAGTCAATATCCCTAAGGCTTAATTAGTGCCCTAAATCAAGCCCTAATTATGGACCCTAAAGTTTGTGCATAAAAGAGTTACATAATTTTTACATATTTTACCAACTTTATTACATAATACATACAAAACCCATGAAAAATGCATAAACCTCAAATGCATAAACCCTAACTCATAACTTAATCCAACACCATGGCATAGAACCCTAACTCCACTAAGCTTATAACATAGTTTGGAAAACCCTAACCCCAACACCACCCAACACCATAGCATAGAACCCTAACTCTAGCTCCATACTCAATCACAGCTCATAGCTGACATGACCATACCCATTGAGAGATATACTACTGTCTTCGTGGCACTCAAAGTACTGTCATGGTACTGCTTGGCGACTGTCGAGTCACTGTGAAACTGACAATGCATTAACTTTATTTGTCAATAGACTCAAAATTTTGGTAAAACACACGGCATAATGTTTTTACATCTCATTTCCATAACACTTAGGATTTTCCTTTGCGCCACCATGCTAGGTTGAACCTGGAGTTTTAAGCCATGATCAATGGCGTTGTATCTGCATCGGTTTATGCTAAGAAGCTCAGGCTTCTTGCATTGAACTTGGGCTTTGTGTAGAAAAAGAAGTCAAAACACTGGATGCCATAACATATGGCACCTTCCCTGTGGATTTCTTTTGAAGATCACTACAATTTTGGGTTTGTTTGCTCGAACTGGAATGATAGAGCCCGGGCTCTATAGACGGTGAGTTGAACACTTGTGGCTCTCACTGTGTGGTGACACATGGGGATAATTTTGAAGAGCTCATGCTTTAAACTTTTGTAAGCCATAACATATGGCACTAGATGTAACTATTGAACTCGGGCTGGTGTTTAATGATCCTTGAATTAAACCATTGTAAGCTTGGACTAAGTTCAAGATATGGTTGAAATATGTGGAGTTATCCTTCAAACTCTGTCTTGAAACTTGGCATATTTCAGCCACAGCCTCAAAATCATCGCAAGCTTATAGCGTAGCATGAATGAAGCTTGGAAAAGTGGGAGTCTGAACTGTGGCTTTCAAATAGTAGAAACTTGAAGAGCTCACGCTCTCAATGCATGGTGATTGGTTTAATTTACTTTGAGTTCTAGTGAACTTGGTCTTCATTTTTTGAACTGGTCTCCACCGGTGACACATGACATTCTTCTACATCTTGAACTCGGCCTACACAACACCTAGATAAGTAACATTTACTCCTTCTCTGTAGCTTTAATTGAAAATAAATGCATTCTGTTATCGAGAAGCTGTGATCTTTTTCATATTATTTAGGATCTCGGGTTTAAATGACTCCATATTTTTTGGATTCTTATTGGATTTACATCTCTGGCATTTTACTTCTCTGCATGTTGAACTTGGGTCATTCTTTGTTGAAGCTCTACCATGTAGCCTCCTTTTGTAACATGTAACCCTAAATCCACCTCGAATCACTCTATGTTGCTTTAATGTAGACAAAACTAAGATACCCACCTAGCCATTCTTGTATATTCTTGATGTAAACCCGAAACTTATGCAAGCTTGTCATTCTATTTTTTGGTTGAAAGATGAACTTGAGCTTTTGTCTTTTCATTCTTCTCTACATAACTGAACTCCATTTAATATTTCTCTTTTAAAGGCATGACAATAATGTCATAAAAAACATGTTTCTTTTTTTCGAGGCCGAACTCCATCTCTATTGTCTAAGAAACATATATGTTTGATTTCCAGCAGAATCATAATGTTTTTTTTTTTTTTTAAACACTTTATACTACTGGTGAAGCCATGTACATCTTTGTTAAACTGAAGATAATACATGTTTAAATATTTTCAGAATGTAGTTTCTCTTAGTGTAAAAATACATTGTGATTCAGTTTTATACAAAATACCACCCATGGGGTTCTAGCACATGTTCGTGACTCCCATGGGCAATATTCACAACAAAAACCTCATTCAAACATGCATATCCCTTGCTCTGCATCTGCTCGACCCATCCCCTACATACACTGAATTTTGAAATTTATTCAAACAGGAATAATAGCAGCATGTTAGTTGATGGATACACACTGTATAAATAACAATATGTTTTAGATAGTGGCCTCATATGTTACTATTATTTTAATACACCAGAATAGAACTATTTTCTGAATACCCTGCATAGAATCATTACTTCATATTCACATCAGGCATATGGATACTGTACTTGACCTCCTTTTCTAAAAAAAAAAAAGAAATATCATAGCATCATTGACCCCTTTAGTTCATTCAAGGCCATAACATGAACATAACCTATTTTTCTCCACTCACGTGAACATATGCATAAACCCTAACCCCAATGTTTTTCATTTATAGCTCATATGAAAATTATCAATTCTATTATGCATCTTCATTCTTTTGCAAACCATACTATTATGTAAATATAAACAGAAACAATTCATAATATGAGGCTCATGATAACATGATTGATTGTTAAGCATGCATTTTCCATATGACTCCAATTGACTCCAATTCATATGTCTTTTCTGCATTTGCATACTTACTATAACAACATCACTACAAATTCATCCTGCATGATGATAGTAAACCATTTCTCCTCCACTTCTTCATATCTCTTTTCAGGACCCTTTATTGGTCACGTGTCTCCTGCAACATCATTGCATCTTCCTTTATGAATTGCATCTTCTTCTTTTGTATCTGCATGAACTATAACCTCTTGTAATGCACACAACCTTCTTGTATGTAATGCCTTATGTGAAATTTAAGCATGGGCTCGTGACTCCCACTGCATTTCTTTTGTTATCTGCATTTAGTTACTTGTTCACCTATTGCACACATATCACCAATCAACTTGTTAGGTCAGCAAACAAAATGAGCCAATTAATGTTTTTGTGTGAGTGCCATGATAAGATGACACTCATTCATGAATATTGGTTGGTTTGTTTGTGTTTGTTAAACTAACATGATGTTATTCTGAAAAAGGTTTCTCAAATAGAAATACTAAGTCCCTTTCATTAGATACCTGGTTTTGAAAATAAGAACAACATACATCAGAATAATCATTAATAGTAAAAGGTTTCATGTTTAAAAACAAGTCCCTTTAATACTATCTTTCATTTAGTGTAGATGCACTTTTTCTTGTTACATTGAATCTGTCAGACAGATATGCAGCATTGGAAGAATTGATTGTAGTTGTATGTTGTTGGTGTTTCATGCATTGCTTAGATCCAGCTGGATCTAACACCATTTTCTCTCTCATGATGCAGGTGAAAAATCCTAAACACGTAGTGAAGATGAGGACCTGGACTTGGAGACCTAAGACCTAACAGAAAATTGGCTGACAACATACAAACAATAAGGTAATGCATGAGACCCCTACTACATACTTCTATCATGCTTTCTATTGTGCAAATGTACTCTTTGATTGTCATGAAATATGAAATATGAAAGGACACTTGTATACTACATTCAGTTTGAATGCACAATGTAATGATCAGTTATAAATTTGAAATTTTGAAATGTGATCAATACTTAGAGTACAAAAATGAAATCTGGTAATGAATGTAATAATGAAATGTTAATCAACAATACCTCAAAGATAGTGTTAATTGGACCCCTAAAAATTCAATCTTTTCCTATTTGTGTTTATTCTTCTGTATGCTCCAATTTTGGGTAACAGACACTTGATACTATACTGGAACAAAGTTAAATGGAGCACCCTGTCATAACCCATATTATTCTTTTTCATATCTAATTTATAAATGATTGATCTTTTACTTATGTTTCTAAAAAATCCTAATATTAAAACAAAAGAAAAATCTTATGGCATAATATTTATTAATGACCTAACCCAAAGGGCACTGCCAAGCATTAATCAAGAATGACTCAGGTATAGTTGTTGGTTAATTAGAATGTAGAAGTGAAACACTTATGTATAATGAGAAATGAAGATAGGTGTAGCTAAATAATACTTGAAATAAAAGAAGGAAAAATATTTATAGAAACTAAAATATTCAAACAAACAATCAAACAAAAAAAATTGGGAACATAGAAAACTTATTGTGTTTTTATACAACTAATATGAAAGAGGTGAAGTCCTTTTACAAGAACAAACATTTTGAAAAATAGAAACTATGCTAAATTTTTTGATGATAATTTAATGATCTATTATTTATAGGACAATACGGGACATGCTTTATATTCATCTTTCACATAAGAAATATGATACATTTCCTACTACGATATTGATTTATAAAACCAAACATATTAGTTTGTTTCTAAATAAATACCTGAGGATATATATATATATA
>MU225835.1:330433-340867 GCA_018584345.1 Thuja plicata | reverse complement strand
TTCAATTAAAAAATAAGAAAAAATATTCTGACCAATCTTTGATGTGTTAGGTACCTTCCCCCAAAAGGATTTAGAAAAATTCATTTATTTACTTCAAAAAAGGGTGGCCGTACACATGCGGGGTATGGTCCTGAAACATGCATTTTGAAAAAGAGGTTTTTAAACATGCCTACTAAATATATTTTATACTATGTGGGTATTTAAATAAATTGCATATTTGAAAAATAGACTCTGAGCACTACATTTTCTATTAGTGGATTTTTTTGATATTCAATCTCTAAGTGCCTCAAATTTTTGTATCAATTGACAGACAACTTGAAAATCAGGGAAAACACTTCCACTTTTTGCCCAAAAAGTGGACTCAACTTCTTGCTGGCACCCATATATACATATATACATATATACATATACATATATATATATATATATATATATATGTGTGTGTGTGTGTGTGTGTGTGTGTGTATATATGTGTATATATATATATATATTGGAAAAAAATATAATCAAGATAGATTATTTTCTCAAGTATGGTTGTGTACTTAGCTGGTAGGAGATTAAGGGGACAACCCCATAATACCTAAATTGTTCTCTCTATTAATTATTTAGCTACTACGACCCTTGGCAAATATGAGAGTTGTGGTAAATATGAGAGTTGTGTTGAGCTTTGGAATAATCCTTTCAGGAAATTAATGAGAAATAGAATCGAGTTCTTGGAGAAGTATGGGAGGTATGGATGTGCAGATTTAGGAGAGAACACTGCCACTTTTATGAGGTATAGGAGACCGTTGTCTTCACTAAATATGGTGAGATCACATGCATCGATGGAGGGACTAGTTGTACGACTTGTCTTTCCTACTAATTTTGTGGGTACCTATTTTTGGGGCAGGGATGGTAGGTGGAGGAAACTATTGAGAAATAGACTCGAGTTCTTGGGGAAGTATGGGAGGTATGGATGTGCAGATTTAAGAGAGAACACTGCCACTTTTACGAGGTATGGGAGACCATTTTCTTCACTAAATATGGTGGGATCACATGCATCGATGGAGGGACTAGTCACATGGCTTGTCTTTCCAACTCATTTTGTGGGTACTTATTTTGGGGGCAGGCATGGTAGGTGGATGGAAGAAGAAATGCCTCATTCTATAAAAGGGGGGAAAAGGAGAGAGATGGTGCTGGGAAGAAATGCTCTATTTTGTGGCTCATACTTCCATGAAAGAGGTGTTGAAGGTATGTAAAAGCGATATTATTTTGTTTTGACTAAGATCTTTTTGGTTGAGTTAATGAGGTTTTAAGCGTAATTAAGTATAACTCTTCTTGATTTTTATGCCCTAACACACAAAATCCTTGGGGAAGATGTAACCATAAAACATCTTTCTTGGCCAAGTTATGGATTAACTAGCTAGGGTTTTAACCTATTGACAAATGAGTGACGTTGTCTAGTGTTTGTTGTTGAAAATATTGTACTTAACAATGTGCATGTGTTACAAGCCATATGAAATTTACACGAAGCTCTCTATATTGTATATGCACCTTTCTCATTACAATTCTAGCTAGATCTAGTGGAAAATCCATTCTTTTCCACTATGTTATATGTATTAGCCCCAATGATTATGATGCACTCATCTAGTTTTTATTCTAACAATTTTCCTACTTGCACAATGCCCCTAGTTGCTGCATATCTTAAATGAATCTTAGATGAATATTTCCATGTTCCCGTTCTATCACCAATGATGTTTTTCTCACCTACTAAAACTGAGCCTCTATCATTCTGTTGGAATTCTTGCTTGTCTCACGTCACTTTATTAATTCTCAAAACCTTGACTATGCTCATTATTAATTATGCTTGGAATTTATTGTAATGATGTGTAAAATTATGGGTGTGGCCTACCTTGTGTAGGTTCAGTTATGTGTGGTGTCATGCTACGACTTTAAAAAAAATCCTTGTCCGGAAATATTATTTATTATCTTTCCCTCAAAGTGGTGGTTGTTCGAATTCTCTCATTCGAACAACCTACTTATATGTTGTTGTTGATGTATTGTATAATCTGATTATTGGATATAATAAAGTATTCTCTGCTCTCAGTGTGGATGTAGGCATTTACAGTGAACCACGATAAATTATTGTGTACTGTGTATTGTGTCTTTGTTCTTCTTTCTTTCTGTTATTTACTTTTACAATTGGTATCAGAGTGAGGTTGAATCATTGTTGAGATTTCGGTGATTGAAATTTTAGAATCATGGAAGATTTAAGAGTGCATAAATTTTCTGGAAAGAACTTCAGAATATGGAAGATCTAGGTGAAATATTTACTGATCAAGCAAAGCCTCTCACTCACAATCGAAGGGAAGACAAAGAAGCCAAGCACAATGAGTAACAAAGATTGGGAATCACTCGATGAAAAAGCCAAAGCAACGATTATTCTCTCTTTAAATGATAACATGTTGTACAATGTTGTGAATGAAGCAATGACAAAGGATGTATGAGACAAACTCACAATGACATATGTGATGGAATCAATAGAAAATAAATTCTTCATTATGAAGAAGTCATACAAATTGAAGATGAGGGAAGATGATAATATGACGAATCATCTCAACGATTTCAATACCTTGATCAGCCAAGCAGACTCGGTTGGCATGAAACAAGACGATGAGAACAAGGCTTTCTTATTGTTGTGTTCTCTTCCAAACAGTTGGGATGGAGTTGTAACCACTATTAGCACTACAACATCAAGCATGAAAAATTTAACGTTTGATGAAGTTTTAGGAAATCTTCTCAGCGAAGACATGAGAAGGAAGAATTTGGAATCTTCAACCAGTGAAGCTCTAACAATGGTGAGTACCAAAAATAGGGCAAGAAGCCATTATAGAGGCATAAATAACAACAATCAGAGGTCTCAATCTACAAGAAGATCACAGTCAAGAGGTAGACAAAATGGTTGTTGTTTTTTGTGGCAAAGCTGGTCATGTTAAGAAAGATTGTCGCAAATGAAAGAAGGTGCAAGAAAGGGTTTTGGACAGCAAAGAAAACATTGCTCATGACAAGGATGACGATATTTTAGTACTTTCTGCAAGTGACACAAAAGAAAAATCTTGGGTCATGGATTCTGGTGCTTCTTTTCATGCCACTTCTTGCATGGATTTGCTCACAAATTATCAAGAAGGTAAATTTGGAAAAGTTTATTTGGGTGATAATAATTGTTGTGAAATTATTGGCAAAGGTGATGTTTTACCATTGGAAGGAGGAGGCCAATGGCTTCTCAAAGATGTTCTTCATATTCCAAAGTTTAAAAAAATATGATTTTTGTCAATCAATTGCATACACAAGGCTGCCATACATTTTTCTTTGCAGATTCATGGAAGGTAACCAAAGGTTCCATGGTGATTGCCAAAGGCAATAGAGTTGGTAGTTTGTATCTTTTAGAGCATCCTAGTGAGGTGGGAGCTGCTATGACAGTCATAGGAAACAATGTAGCTCTTTGGCATCAAAGGTTAGGCCATATGAGCAAGAAAGGCCTCGAGGTGATGCTCAATCGTGATCAATTACCGCATCTAAAATATGTAGATTTGGAATTCTGTGAACATTGTCTTTGTGGAAAACAAAAACAGGTTAGCTTCTTGAAGAATGGACATGACAAGAAGACAACACCACTAGAGCTAGTACACTCAGATGTCTTTGAACCTATGGAGGTAACTTCTTATGGAGGTGTAAAATATTTTGTTAATTTTATTGATGACTATACTCAGAAAGTGTGGATTTACATGATGTCTCGTAAATCTGAAGTGTTTTCAAAATTTAAAATTTTCAAAGCACTTGTTGAAAATCAAAGTGGTCATAAAATAAAATGTTTAAAGACGAATAATGGGGGTGAATTCTGTTCTTTGGAGTTTGATAATTTTCGTGCAAATTATGGTATTCATAGAATCAAGGTTGTCCCATATACTCCATAAGAAAATGGGGCAGTGGAAAGGCTTAATCGTACTATTCTTGAGAAAGATCGGTGTATGCTTTCCAATGCTGGTTTAAGCAAAGAACTCTGGGTGGAAGCCTGCAACACAACAATTTATTTAATAAATCACAGTCCTTCTTCTTGATTGGATTTTGGCATTCTGAAAGAAGAATGGCTTAGAAAGAGGTTCTCTTATGCACATATCCAGGTATTTGGCTGTGAAGCTTTTGTACATGTCCTAAAAGAAAAGAGGACAAATTTGGATTTCATATCACAAAAGTGTATCTTTGTGGGCTATGGCCAAGATCATTTTGGTTTTTGATTGTGGGATCCGGTTGAGAAGAAAATAGTGAGGAGCCGTGATGTGATTTTTCAAGAAACGATGTTTCCAGCTTTGTCAATGGAAACACATATAAAAGATTAAATTCTGTTATCAGACATTTTCAACAATGGTGTTGATTTTCCTCACATCCCCTCCCAAGGCTATAACATAACACATCCTCAACACACATCACCCACCTCTATTTTAGCCCCAATTCCTTCGCTATCACAACCCTCTAATTCTGATTTTTCTTCTTTTCACACCCAATTTGTAGGCAATGACACCATTTTATCTCCAATTAATGATAATTATGAATCAAATTGGTCTCCTACAGAACATACATCTAATAACGATACTGCATATGGTAGCACGAATTATGAAGCTGCAGGGAAAATCACAACATTTGTGGCTCCACCTTAGCGTTTGGAATATGATTGGGCAGACCCCAAGCTAAATCACGCTGGGTCTGCTCCATACCTGCCCGCGATAAATCCTCACTCCTCTGCATAACACAATCCTCACTCCCCTGCACAACACAATGTTCACTCCCCTACGCAACACAATTTTGCCTCTCCTACGCACTGCAGTCTCAGTACACATGAAGACTTCCATCATGTTTCAAAAGCAACGACTCCTCTATAGACTGTGTTTCAACACAGACACCCACACTATTATGAAGAGATGATCACAAATTCTACAGATTATAATTATTCCCATCCACTGCAAAGAGAGCATAACCCGATTCAAACGACTGGTGTTTGTGCAAAGGTAGGACAAAAGGGAATTAAAGACATAGAGAAGGGGATAACCGATACAAGACATAATATTGATTTGCAGGTAACATGTAGTATTGATTCAATTCAGAATCTAGGATTGAGGAGATCTTCCAGATAGAGGATAATTCCTTCCAAATTGTCTGATTATGAGCTGTTATTCACTTAAGAGGTAGAGCCTGAATTGTTGATCTCGGAGCAAGTTGAACTAGCCACTTATAGAGCATCTTGTCTCAGCAGTGATAAAGATAAATGGATGACTACTATGAATGAAGAAATGAGTTCATTAGAAGGTAATCACACTTGGGATTTGGTCCCTTTACCACAAAATCAGAAACCACTTAAGAAAAAGTGGGTTTATAAACTAAAATGTGAAGGCGAAGGTTTAAAACGCTATAAAGCTTGACTAGTGGTAAAAGGACATGCTCAGCAAGAAGGGATCGATTTTATAGAGATTTTCTCACCGGTTGTTAAAATGACAATTATCCAAACTATTTTGGGAATCGCAACTGTGTGGGATCTTGTATTGGAGGAGCTTGATGTCAAGACTGCTTTTCTACATGGTGATGTGGATGAGGAGATATATATGGAGCAGCCTCAAGGTTTTATTGACAAAGGGAAAGAACATCTTTATTTTAGGTTAAGAAGGAGTTTGTATGGGCTCAAGCAAGCCCCATGATAGTGGCATCTAAAATTTGATCACTTCATGGTTGAGCAAAACTTCATAAGATGTGAATCTGATCCATGTATTTATTACAAGAAACTTCCAAATGGTGAATTCATTATTCTTCTTTTATATGTTGATGACATGTTGGTAGCTGACACAAGTTCTTGAATTATTGGTGAGCTGAAAACCAAGTTGGCAAGTAAATTTTCCATGAAGGACTTAGGGACAGCCAAGAAGATTCTTGGTATGGCAATCACACGGGATAGAAAGAAAAAAGAAATTATCTTGTCTCAAAAGGATTACATTAACAAAGTTGTGGACAGATTTGGCATGAACGATGCCAAGATAGTTTCTACTCCTTTTGCTTCTCATTTTCAGTTGTCTTCTGAATTGTGTCCAAAAACAAAAGAGGAAAAGGAATTCATGGACAACATTCTTTATAAATCCGCAGATGGTAGCATAATGTATGCTATGGTTTCCACTCGTCTTGACATTGCCCATGCTATGGGAGTAGTAAGTAGGTTCATGAGAAATGCCGGGAAGCTTCATTGGGAAGCTATTAAATGGATACTAAGATATTTAAAAGGCACTTCAGATTATGTTTTATGTTTTGTTGGAAATAATAAACAATTGTAAGGATTCACAGATTCAAATCTTGCCAAAGATTTGGATAAGCGTAGATCTACTACCGGTTACACATTCATGTTCACTGGAGCTGCTATTAGCAGGGCCTTAAGGCTGCAACATTCTATTGCTCTCTCCTTGGCTGAAGCTGGGTATTTGACTCTTTTCGAAGGTGCTCGGGAGATGATTTGGTTGTAGAAACTACTCGGTGAAATGAAGTATCAAAAAAATGATTATGTACTATTTAGTGACAGTCGTAACGCCATTTTTATGGCTCACAATCATGCATCTTAGCAACATTCAAAACACATTGAAATTCATGCTCACTTTGTGAGACACATGGTCGAAGAAGGAAAGCTGAAGGTTGTTAAGATTGACACTAAGGTCAATCTGGATGACATATTCACCAAAGTTGTACCCAAAGAGAAGTGCGTATGTTCTAGGACTTCTCTTGGACTTAATTGCTGGACCCTCTGGTTCTACATTCTATGCGCATGGAATTTCAAGGATAATGCACTCGATTGTAAGATCTCTTCAACCAATCCATTTGGAACATATATTTCAACCTTAAACTTCCGATAACATTTGCTAAACATTTATTATTGTTTCAACAATTAAATTATGGTAACCATCTCTCAATCATCAGATTTTACTAGTTGATATTTTCTTGACGATTCATTAAACAAGTTACTTGCATGGTTTGTGTCTCCGCAGTTGTGTGCAAATCTAGCAGAGCATTTCAACCATAGAAGTGGTAATAATCCACTTACTTATCTAATTTATATCTTCATATTTCACTTTCCTTGGTTGTGGTTACACATCTCTATGTGTCTTCAAGGGCATCTTCAAGGGCACTTTGAGATGATAATGTCTGACAAAAATTAGAAAAAAAAAACAATGATGAGACTGTCTTAACTTGATGTTTTGCTATGACCTTAAGATTGGTCATTGAGCCCATGCCATCACATTTTGTGATGCCTACTTTATTTTTTATTTTTGTTGAAAAAAAAAAAACAATCTTCTCTTTCCTTGAAAATTAAACTTTACTCTATTCTTTCTTGCCTACTTTCGTAAGTAAGCTTGCTTGTCTCTTTAAAAAAACACTTTACTCTATTATCATTATTCATTCAATAAAATAAAAGAGACATGATTATATTTCAGCAACCTTTGAAATGGTTTTCATTTAAATATGCTTTAATAAATATAACTAGATACGTAATTGAGTCATTTCCTTAAGATTAAAAAATAAAGGTACATGAGGAAGGAAAGTTTTATTTTGAAAGGAGATATATGAAACTTAATTTCCCTTATTGAATATAGGCTACTTTTTTGTCATCTTATATATAAATTTTTTTATCCAATTATTATACACTTCATTGTTAGACAACTAAGTTTATTAGTTAATTATGTTTAAAAGGAGTTTATAATAAATAATAGTTTATGTATACTATTATATTTTTCACCAAAAAGTAATGATACATGATTTTGATTTTATAAAAGTATTGATACCTATTCATGAATTTATTATAAGTAGACGAAAGTATAAGATGCTTAGTGACCTTAAGATATAAGATTTGTATAAGATTGGTTTTACTTTTTAAGAAGTTTTTCTTACTATTTGAGAATGTGAATTAGTTATAATTATTTATGATTTAAAGCTACATTCTTAAATATAAGTGGCTAAAGGTATTTTTCCTAAACACTCTATACTTGTTAGTGATGTTTCATAGTTTTAGCATGTGAAAAGAGGTTGATTAATCATAACGATTCATTGAGACTCTTGCAATAGTTATTATTTATATCACTTAATGTATGTGTGAGCAATTGCATCTTGATTTTCCTACATAATTATCATGAAGTCATTATAAAATATGTTTCTATTTTTGAATTATCATATCCCCGGAGACCCTTCATAAAGGGAGTAAACTTTCCCTTACATAGTTTTCTATAGAATCAAGGCTCATTTTCCCACATTCTATACTCATCAGGTTCGTCTCTTTTAAGATAACCACCCATTTTCTCTACCAGGTTTAAGAGCTTCCCATGATCAGAGAGAAACTCACAACTATAGAAAGCTAAAATACAAAGGATGCCTAAAATTGCAGGTAAGAACACCCACAAACCATGCAAATGAATATCATTAATAGGATTGTCACTTCCAGAATGGCACGCATCTATATCAAGATTAGGCATTTGCAGCTTTTATGTCATTTGCATCAATAAAGTTAATCTTCCCCTCTTTACCATGATTCATTTCAAATCTTAAAAGGGTATTAATGTTTTCATGCAACTTGTTTCCCTCATGCCAAATATTAATGACATCAGACTTAACCCCATAATTGGATAGATTGTCTACCACTATAGTAGCTTCTCTGAAGTAATGATAGATATAGACTTTCTTGAAAGACTTTAAGATCTCATAAGCCCTGTGTATAATAGTTTAATTAGTTCATAAAGCCTTATTTTTACCATCTAAGCATTTGATAATGTTATTTTAATCTCCTTCAATCCATACATTATCAAAATTCATATACTTATCCAACATGATGACTTTTCAGAGCTCCCATAGCTTCGACAAAGTGATTGGATTGGATACCGATATGACTCGCCATAATACAAATGCAGATCTTGTAATATTTTCCAATCACCCCACCAAATCCAGAAGGACCAAGATTTCCTTTTGATGCTCCGTCAAAATTGACCTTCACCCAGTCTTGAGGAGGAAACAACCAAACAACCCCATCCCTGGGACTAGCAATGGACTTCATCAGGGGAGATAAATTCCAGCCATCATTATAATCTTTGACAACATCAGGCCCCACCATATTAGGCCTATAAATAATTTCAAACATACCCGTAAATATTTTTTCAGCAGTTCAATAATTGGATTAGAAGATTTCTCTGAATATGTTATCGTTGGGTTCCTTCTAGATGTTCCAAATCAAAAGAGGAGCAACCAGGTCCCAGAGGATTTTGGAATTTTGATTTGAGATAGGATATTTCTACTGATTCTAAAAATCTTCCAAAGTGTTAAAAAAAATACAACGTAAATTCCACTTTTGAAAGATGGAAGACCAGACTTGGGATGAGAAGATATAGTGAAAAAACAAGTGAAGATTAAATTCTGCATCCCTACAACAAAGACAATATCTGTTAGGAAAATAAAAACCCCTTTTACTTAGGTTATCCAAAGTTAGGGGCTTGTTCTGAAGGAAAAACCAGAATAAATATTAATTTTAGGAATGATTATTTTCATTTAGATAGATTCCCAGAATGGTCGGGGAGTCGAAGTCCCAATTTATAAGGATAAAGAAGAAGCCACTAAATACTTTCCATCAAGATTCCTTCTCCAAAAAATTTTGTCCTTCATTCTTGCAGAAATGTATTTAGAAGAAAGAAAAGTAGCAATGTCCAAGAGAGATTGTTCTATATGAGAAAGAGAAATCCAATTGTTGTTTCTTCAATAGTCCTTAAAAAATCCTCCAAATATGTTTTTTATAAATGTCTCACCAAGGAACTAAATTTTGATTATCAACCAGGGGCTTGTCCGTCAATCAGCAATCCTCTCAAAATCCAATTTTACTATTATCTCCCAATTCCACATTCTTCCAATAGAAGGCAAATCTTTAGCTTTCATAATAGAGTTCCAAATAAATGAGCCATTTATGACAAAGTTAGCTTCAAATAAATATTCCTCAGAAGGTTGTGTTATACACTGAATTTGCGCCTCTGATCTCAAGCTCTCTTGGTCTTGATAATCCAGTATAACAAGGGAATCATCTCCAGGTTGTGGGACCTATTCTAAGTGAGATGAGACCTCCAGGTTCTAGGCTAGTTCCTCTTGGATAGTCACCTTAATTTGCTTCTTAAACAGGAAAGTAAATCTTTTGAGGGAAAGGGATAGAAGGATTACTTGAAAGGGAAATGACTGAAAGCAAACTACCTACTAGGTGATGCACCGGAAATGGTATGAAAACATAACACACACAGGATAAACCCCTGGGTCAACTAACTCTGAATTGTAAGTAAAACACAAGTCCCCTGTATAGGCATGCATAAATATTTCATAACCAAGTCATGAGTAAACCAGTTAAAA
>MU225835.1:294139-320161 GCA_018584345.1 Thuja plicata | reverse complement strand
GCGACAACGGCTAGTCTCTAAGTCGCGAGCATCAGTCCTTAACCCTGGTTAAATCTCATGACCCAGTGACACTGTGCTTTTTCTTAACCCCTGGCCCACCTGAGTTACTTCTGGCGACATCCCGACTATGTGAAATCAAAGTCGCGAGGAGATCAGCTTAACTCATCATCCGTTTCGTGACCTTGCGCCTGACTGCCACCTTTAACTGTCACGGTTTGTCACCCGATCGCTAGATGCTAGCTTTCTGTCATGAGACCACGCGACAAAGCTTAGTCACCAAGTCGGGAGAACCAAGCACCAAGCCCTTTGACTTTTCAAAATAGTTTACATGCGTCCTTTAATCCCTCCAGCGACAACCTGACTGCCCTAATCGCTAAGTCGGGAGTACTTTTCTTGTAGGACACTTTGATCACCAGACTTAGCGACCACCGTAGGATCTTCTGAGCTTTGCATCGGATGGCTGTCACTTGGTTGCTGAAAAACTGAGGATACCCTTAAATCATCTTGCGATCCCACGACCAAAGGCAAAGAAAACCTTTGTCTCGAAGTCGCCTGATCAATTTACTTCATCTGGCAATCACCCGACTGAGGGCCCACAACCACGCGCCATATGCCATCTGTCACACGGCCACTGGTTCATCTGTTTGCACACTGGGGAGCTGAGTCATCACTTGGTTCTAGCGACAATGCGACCCAAGGTAAATCGCGAAGTCGGAAGATGTTTTAAAGACTGTTGAATTCTTCACGCGATCCAGCGACTGAGTGGTAGGTCCCATTCTTTATGTGACTTTTAAGATGGCATCTCGCGACATCCCGACTGAAGGCTTATCGCTAAGTCTGAGAACAGAGAGGGAATATTCTATATGGTCAAGAGACTATGCGACAAAGTGAAAAGTGAAGTCGGGAGATAAAAGAGAATATTCGCTGAGGCTCTTGCGATTACCCGACTGGCTGAGAGGGTCCCACTCTTCACAAAGGCTTATGACATGGATCTGGCAATCATGCGACTGAAGAGAGGTAGCCAAGTCGGGAGACGTAAGGGGAATATTCCAATGGGTCATCAGACTACGCGACAAAGCTTAGGCGCAGAGTCGGGGAAAGAACAGGAATATTCCCTGAGGCTTAAGCAATCAAGCGACTTGGAAAATAAGCACATGCTCTTAGTGTTCTAAAAAGGTAATCGTGAAACATAACGTGCCAAAGCCTAAGGGTTTAGGGCTTGTTTCACCTTGTTTGCACATGAAATACTTAGGGTTTTTTAGGGTTGAAGGCCAAGTGAAGACATGAACCCCTGGAAAACAAGACAGAAGACGCAAGACAGGGCAAACCAGGTCAATTGCACAGAATGGGAAAATTTGGGCAACAGGTTGAGCATGGAGATACTTTCTTTTCCAAATGTAGCTCCATTATTTTTCTTCTCCAAGGAGTCTCCAAATTTGTTTGACTAAAAGAGCTTTTTTAACAGATTTGATAGTTCTTATCCCAAGGCTACCTTGAGATTTTAGTTTAGAGACATTTTCCTAGGCCAGGAGAGTGATTAACTTTCTTTTTTCAGTGCCAGACCATAAGAAACATTTCAGAATATTTTCGATAGCCTCAAAAATTTTTAAAGGGATTTTGAAAAGGCTAAGAGCATAAATAGGAAGGTTGTGGAGGTTAGATTGGAGGAGGAGAGGCTTTCTAGCAAGGCTCAACAAATCCACTTTCCATCCAGACAGTTTCCTATTGAATCTATCTAGCATTTGGGTCCAAAAGGAGTCGGGTAGCTTAAGGCCCAAAGGAAGACCAAGATAGGTGGAGGGAAACTTAGCTATAGTGCTCATCAAGATCTTTTCAATTTTGTTTTTCCTATCCAAAGGGGTATAGACAAAGAAAAAAAGATTTTATTGTAGTCCATCCTCTGTAACATAGAAAATTTATAGGTGTTCAAGGTGATTTTAATATTTTTAACTTCTTTCACTCTTGTGTCCCCCATGGTGATGGTGTCATCAGCTAAATTTTCATGAGAGAAAGTCAGGATAGAAGAGGTAGGCTTGAGGTATTGGAGTTTTCATTTTGCCACAAGGTACTAGATGTATCTCCCCAAGCTTTCCACCTTGATTGCAAATATAATGAGAGATATTGGATCTCTGTGAAAAATTACCCTGGAGGGTTTGATGAAGTGAAATGGGGATCCATTAATAATGAAAAAAATACTAGTTGTACAAACTAACTGGCTAAAAAGATGGATCACCCTGTCTCTAAAACCAAAAGCCTTCAAAATTTTGAAAAGGAAAGCATAATCCACTGCATCAAAAGCTTGAGGAAGATCCATTTTAATAAAGAACCCTTTCTTCTTAGCAGTCTACAAAGAATATTCTCATGAACAACCATAATGGAATCAAGAATCTACCTTCTAGGATCAAACCCTTTTTTATCAGGGGAAATAATAAATGGAAGGATACCCAACATTCTGATGGTTATGACTTTAGAAATAATCCTATAAAAAGAGTTATAGAGGCTGATGGGTCTAAAATTATCTAGTCGATGGTCCACCCCATGGATATTAGGAATGAGAAAAATGAAATTATCATTAATTTCTTTAAGAAGACTCCTGGAACCAAAAAATTATTTGACCGCACTAGAAATATCCTTTTCAACAATATGGAATATTTTTTGAAAGAATAACATAGGAAAACCATCTAGACCTGGTGTCTTCTCATTCTAAAAAAAAGCATTTCTAATTTCCTTAGTAGAGGGAATAACATTAATAACCTTATGATGAGATTGATTAATAATAATAGGAAGGGTGTCAATAAGTTTTTCATGCTCCATAGAATCAAGATTATGATCAAAAGAAGGAGATTGGAGAAGTATATTACAACTTTAATTTTGATATCATTGTGTTTATCAATTTTACCTTGATCAGAAGATAATGAAGAATTTTTTTGGCTTCTTTTTGCTTGAGAGTAGTCATATGGAATTATTTAGTATTCTTGTCACCCTCGGACAACCATAGGAATCTGGCCCATTTTCACTAGAAGACATCATCTTTAGCAATGAGGATATGATATTTTGTGAGGGTATTTGATTCCTATGCTCTAAGGTCAAGAGAAAGGCCTTCTAGTTTGATTATGTCCTTGATTTACTTCAGCTCTATCTGGGTATCAGCTTTCATAAGAAATAGCCCCCAAATATTTCCTTGTTCCATTTTATGACTTTGTCCTTAACAATCCTTAGCTTCTTAGAAACTCTGTACATATCCGACCCATCTTCCTTGGAGTTCCACTAGTCTTTAACATTTAGATCAAGAGAAGAATTTGAGAGCCACATTTTCTCAAATCTATATTGTAAATTTCTCTTACAATTAATAACATCAGTCAGCAAAGCGATAGGGTAGTGGTCAGACCCAATTTTTAGTGATATGAAGATAAAGAACAAAAATATCTAGCAATCCATTCATTAGAAATAAGGGTCCTATCTAAGAAAACCTGAATGAGATCCTTACCCACTCTTCTATTAGACCATGTAAAACTTCTTGAAGATTAACATCAATAAGAGCCTGATGGTTAATAAAGTCCATGAATTCAAGTCTTCCATCCAGCTAGGTGGGAAACCCACTATACTTCTCATCATCTCTAAGAGGGGTATTAAAATCTCACATAATCATCTAGCAACTATTAGGGAATTTAAATCTTGAGTCTGAAAGCTTGCCTAAAAATTTATCTCTACTAGACTTAGTGTTGGGAGCATAAATATTAGAAAAGAACCATGAAAATTCATCTCTAATATTATGAAACATCATAGACACCAAGTTACCATCTTCAACAACTTAACAACTTCTAATAAAATTTTGATTCCAAAAAAGAGAAATACCTCTAGAAACCCCATCAGATCTACTACCAGAAACACCACAATTCTTAAAGAGATTATATTTGTCAAATTTTCCTTACTCATCTTAGTTTCCTGAAACAAGACAATGTTAGGGTTATGATCTTTGACAAGGTTGCGGTGAATGTCCTGCTTATGGGGCGCATTTAGCCCTTTAGTGTTCCAAGATATAATATTCATATTTTACTAGGGGATAAGGCATCATGGATGGTAAGTTTCCTTCCATCTATTATATCCTTCATGATTTTGTGCTCTCGAGTCATCTTCAGAGGTGTTCTTCCTTGTTTTTTCTTGATGGAAACAACATCGGCTTTACCATTTTTCTTGTTTCTTGTAGAGACCACCCCTTGAAGAATCTCACCTCCTTTTTCTCCCCTTTGATTAACCGAGGTCCATTGGGTCTCATCTTTAGGGTTTATTTATTGACTTATATACTCACTTCTCCTAGGACTCTGAAAGGGAGTCTTAGGTATAGATGAGAGATCTTCCCCAAAAACCTCTACACCTTGAAGCTTATCATTACTTCTATTTAAGATATTGCATCCCTGGGCATCCTCAAAGATGTTCATATTTAGGCTTAGGCCTCTTTTGAAAGAGAGAGTTATCCACCCTAGAGAAGGTATAATTCTTGATGACCGAGTTATGGTGTTATTCTAAACATTCATTTATATCCCCTTCTTCTAGAGGGGGGGCTAGGGTTTTTTTATTATTTCCTCCCTACAAAATTTGATCTTCCTTAACTTTAATAGGAGACGGGGAAGAGGAGTCCTTATCTTCCTCTAGGATATTTCCTTTAACCATCTTCATATTAGGATTCCCTTTCACTGGAGGTTTCTCTCCTTCTAAACCATTATTTTCTTTCCCATAGAATGAAGCTCCAGACTCCATATTAGGATCCCCATTCACTGGAGGTTTCTATCCTACTAAACATTTATGTTCTTTCTTGGAGATTGAAGCTTCACTCAAATCCTTGGCTCTCCACACCAATTTATGATCTCTAACCAAGCTTTTATCAGGGATTGACTTTTCCTTTCACTTCTTGGAAGGGAAACATTTTGCATTATGGACCAATTTTTTGCATGAAAAAAAAACCAAGTGCATAGATTCATATTCAACAGGCTGAGCCCATTACCCCAACATAGAAAGAATATCAATGGATTACATAAAATCATATAATTAGTGCATATTGACACAAATGCAGGCATAGACCAACCTAGATTTGGAGGCTGGCATAGGGTCCATCAAGAGGAATTCCCTGAAAGTCTCCTCCATTCCCTTAAAGACCCCTTCATTCAAGTATTCCAGAGGGAGACTCAGAAGACAGATCGAGACTGGAGCCGAGACAAATAAGTAGTCACTCACAGATAGATTGGGAGTCGACTTCTCAAGAGTCAAAGATGACTTTCCCAGCATCCACAGACTTCCATATAAGGATTTTCCAAATTCCTCCACGTTAAAAACAAAGGAGAAGAAACCTTTTTACATGGAAACAATATACACCTGGCCCTTCAAGAACCATTTTATCCCAATAAAGCTTCTAACAATTTCAATATTCTCTCTAGGACCAACAAACTTCCTTACCAGATTCGATCAGTAAGGGAATTAGGAATAGAAATCATGAGCACCCCTTTAGAGGGTTCTGATAATTTCTTAACTCTGGGAAACTCTATTTCCCAAACGGTTTGACACCAAACAAAGAGGCCCATGGTTTTCCATCAAAGGAGCAGTATTCCACCCACCCGAGTTGAAAGGAATACCACCGTCTCGTGGGTTCCCACCTTTAGAAACATTCTCTCCCTCCACACAAGTTTTTGTACTATCCTTAGCTGGTTCAGAGTCAATCCAAATTCCAATTGAGGGGCCAATGAGACCTACCTACAGAGCTCCAGAGCTCCCGCCCACGCCATTTTTGAAATTTGAATTCAAATACAATTTTTTATTAGTTATGTACTTTCTCTTATTTTTAAATGTAACTTCATGACTCCAAACTTGTATATTTTTGACATGTGATACTAATGAAACATTTCTTTTGTCTATTTTGGATAAATTAATTGAATGGTATTATTAATTATGCAATTTTTGCACACCCAATTGGGTTAGAGAAGGATAATAATTAGGAAAGGTTTTCAATCAAAATTTGGTGTTATAGATGGGATAGTAGGTGTCTATAGAATGAGTACCTCATATTTTATAAGTGATTTGTGGTGGAGAACATGAATTGGGTTTTAATTGTTCCTACCCTGGTGCCATGTAAAATTATTGAGTTATTAAGACCTAAAGGTAAGAGGCCTAAACAAGGGAATACTCACAATTTTCATGATTTATTTCTATTTGGTGATTACACTATAACAAGGATATATGGGGTCCCACAAGAGACTCATCATTTTCCATAAAATTGTATTCCTAAGATTAGCTTTCATAAAAATTTTGTGGCAAATGATGTGGATAGAGATGGATCTAATGAATAAACAAAGTAAATGAAAATTTATACCAAAGCTGACTAAATTTAATGTTCTGACTATTGGGTCTAATACTTTAAAAATAATCTAGGAGCACTTGAGCAAATATTGTTTAAAACTTTTAATAATGCAGTCTTTTGATCCCGAGGGTTATGAAAATCATATTAGAAAAGAAATTCTTACCAAATTTGCTTTTTACAACCATGTTTACTATGATAAAGATGTTATCATAAATTATGAGGATATTATAGAGAAAAAATAAATGGCAATTTTTATGAAAAGGGAGCAAGCCACCAGGGATTTGGACACCCCTTTTCAAGAATATTAAGCACAAATAGATAATTGAATAGAAAAGATCAATTTAATGATCAATAACTTTAAGATTATACATGGTAAGTCTGTGTGGATTTGTATAGAACAAGAAATTGGGCCAATGAAATAATCGCTGAAAAGACCTAAAATAATTATGATTAATAAAAATCATTCTAATGTTATTTTAGTATAATAATTTTCACTCTCTCGAATGCAACCACCTTCAATGAAATAATGAATACAAGGTCAACCCATTTTCTAGAGACAAGATGTGTTTGAAGGAACTAGGGACATTGGTGAAGTGGCCAATTTACTTAAAGGTTAAAAATCATATTCGAAACAAATAGGGTCTCATATACCATCACCATGAAGATGATGTTCTTGAAAGATAATTGAACACGGTACATATGAAAGGAAAACTCCTTGAAGGAGATTAGGATGATGAGATATTGGTATCTTCAACGAGGTTTCTAAAAACATGAAAAATTCATCATTTCTCAGGAGTTCAAAGAATTTTTGATAAATTTAAAGATGAAGGAATTTGATGAGAATTTTCTTATAAACAAGATGGGAGTTGATGAATCACAATATGATGAGATTATAAAAAGATCTTTCAAAGAATTAAAGATTGAGGAAATAAATGTTAGTCCTAGTAAGGCTAGGAAAATAATAAAGGAGAGTAATATGTTACTCATCTTGGATATGGACGTGAAAAAATTATGTTTACTAGATCAAGTAAGCAATTAAGATTAACCATTATTAGTTTCTTAGTTTGAATCATATAAAGGCATAGTATGACCAGGATACAATCCTAAACATGAAATATTTTTCCTTTGGGTGAGGCATAAGAATATAGATTATCTTAAGTTACTAGTTTTTGTTTAGAAGATGCAAGGATCTACCATGGTCATGAACTTGGAAGATACTACTTCCCTACAATAATCCACTATAAAAATGCATTCTATAATGTTCACTCAAGTGCAAGTGAAGAAATTGTAAGGGGAAGTAGTACATTATTAAAACACTTGAATAAATATAAATGAAAAAATAGATAGATTATATCTTGAGAATATGAGATTGAATAGTCTGTTGTCTTTACAAGGGTCACTAGTACCTCAAAAAAATGAAATGACTTATTTCAATTTATTTCTATCAAGGGGACTCCTAAAGACATGATTACCAAGGAAAAAATTGAACATATAAAAATGTATAGGTATGTAAAATGGAAGAATAGAAGGAGATTTACAAGACAACTAAACAAAATGGACGGAATAATATTGTATTAATCTTGTAAGAGGTCATCAGTTATTAAGTGTATAACTCATAAAGTTGGATATATTTTCAAGTTCTATGGTGATTTGGTTAGAGTTGGTGTATATATATAAAATAAAATGGTTTATTATTGAGTCCCTTGTGTGACAAATGACAACCTACATATATAGTGCCCTATCAACATTTATTCCTACAGAGAAAATGTTGAAGCTAGTCATAAATGAATAAAAATACACTACTACATAAATCCTGGGCCATCTGGGTGTGGGGTAGTGATAAGGGATGAAAATGACATCTTTATTCAGGTTGTATAACACCCCATGTGTAGTTAGACTAACCACATCACCAAAGGCATTGGAGCTTATCAAGGTCTCTTGATGGTAAGATAATTAAATTATAATAATGTTTGGGCAATGGGAGATTTTAAAAATATTATTGATTCTATTAAGGTTAATTCTAATCCCTCACAGGCTATTGAAAATTTAAAAATAAATCTAAATATATTGTTTCATCCTTTGATAATTGCTACATCTATCATGTTTACCATGAGGATAATGGGGCTACAGATTGGTTTATGAATACATGTGTTGTTAGCAAACAAAAGTGTATGTGGAACAAGAAAGAAAGGTTGGAGGCATATGTGGAAACATTACTCTTTCATCATAGGTTGGAAGGTAGTTTTAATGCTAAGTAGTTTATTAATGATGGAATTTATTTCAAGCAGACAAAGAAATTATAATTTCAGTAGCTGGAGTTCAATTTCCAATGTACTAGCTCATGAGAACACCTTAAAAAAATTTAATTTCACTCCCCCCACACAAATTCTAATCATTTTCTCGTTGAAGTACAGATCATAGTTCCAGTATTGTGGTTAAGCATAGTACTATGAAGGAAAATATAGGAGGTGATAAAAGGCGTGTTGAACCTATGGATTGTAAGTAGATTAGAAGCAATGAGAAGGTCTAGAATATATTAAAAGTGGGTGGGCTTACTTCCTATTTGGATTGTCTCCATGGATGGAACCACAAACTTATGGCGCTCTTTGCTAAAGGCTGGAAGGATGGTAGTATTGTTGTCTTTAGTAGAAGGGTCACTATGGATGATAATTTAATTGGTGAGGTCACCAATTTGCCCATGGTTGGTAAAAAATTTGAGAGTGATAAAAAGATCTCTAATATGGAGGTGGTTGAAGACCAAGTGGGTGGTTGAAGGCTTGAAGAGACTATTAAAACCCAAGATAAGTTTATATAAAATCAACATCAACTAGAGGACTACATGAATAATCTCAAGGATTTTCTTCACAAGGCCATGAAGCAGAGTCGTCATGTATATAAAGAACACATGAATGACACAATGAATAGGTTGCTTGACTCCCTTAAAAAGTATCACTAGGACAAGAAGATTGTGGAATTGGAATAGGAAAAAAGTCAGGAAGTGTTTGGTTCGAGTAGGAGGACTAGAGGAAACCTCAAGAGAAAGGTGTAAAGCTCCCCTCTGGAGATCAAGAACATGAAGACAATTTCTCATGAGATGTCTATATTTGAGGCTGAGGTGTCTAATGTGCTAAAGAACCTTGTTTAATCTTTCCTATTTCTATTTTTTAAATTTTTTGTAGGGTCTCTTTTTGTTTTTTGTTTTTTGGTTGTTATTTACTACCTTTTTTTCTCTCCTTATGGTAGACATGTTTAGTTTTGTTTCTTGGTTGGGGAAGACTTCTATATATTTGTTATTTTATTGTTAAAGGGTTTTGGGTCCCTTCAAAACCTATTTCTACCATAATAAAAATCAATACACTACTAAATAAGAATAGAATATATATAAACAAAAACTAAATTCTTCCATTCATTCTGGAATTGGACAAACCCAAAGATAGTAGACAAAGGGAAAAAGATAAAAGGTTTGTAATAATTGAGAAAAAGAATTTGACAAGGTTGTGTCTGAGTTTATTACATTGGTGTAGGATAAAAGAAAGATGGTTGTGCAAAATTTCAATTGACTACTAGACATAATCATATATTTCGGTGTAGGATACAACAAGTTCATGATAGAGACTAGTGTCATGCTTTATGATAGGTTGGAAAAGTCCATCACTAATCTAGAAGATCCTCAGAAGCGTGTATGGATCAAGGATTATGTAATCAATCAATGGGATTTGAAATATTTCTTGGAGTGGAGAAGAAATCAAAGCATACAAAATAAATATGTCTCAACACAAAACATGACCTTGCCTAACTTAGTATAGTCACATGTAAGTATTTGAATGATCAAAGATAATTGAGAATATTTATTGGTAATCACAAAAGTTTCACGATGTTATGCTTAAACCTTGATATCTTATTTTTCAATTTATTATGTTTGTAATCAAAATACTCTGTAATATGGAGTATAAACCAGTTTTTCTAACAATGGATCTAAAGTTATTTGTAGTAAGGGAACTATCACTATTATGGACCATAGCATAAAGATAGTGATATTTATTATGTTTAAGGCATAATGCATAGTCTTTTGAGTGTAAGTGAAATGTGGAATAAAGGATTTGAAGTTAGTTTTCTCAGAGGTAAAAGTGAAATTAGAATAGGTTATAAACACACTTTGGATGTTAAAAGGGGGAAGGGGAGGTGAATCAACATAAAATAGATCTTCAAGAACTAACTTAAGTAACCACTTCAAATAAAAATGTACAAATAAAGAATAGAACCAACAACACATGAACATAGATTTATATGTCAAAATCCTAAATTGCGAAAAAACATAGTGAGAACTTGCCTACAAAGATAACTAATTAAACTAAATAACCTAATTATAGAATATTAGGATCTCACTTCTTGATAATACCAATCAAACATTTACTACCAATACAACACTGAATATTAATAAAGAAGAATCCTTACTGCATTATAGTACAACTTGAATTTCACTACTCTAGACTTGCATATAGAATCTAACTGTCGAAATTACAAGATACAATAGAGATATTCAATTATACAAGACTCAATGTCTTAAAGTACTTATAAATATTCAAAGTAGATGAAAATATATTCTTTTGATAATGCAACTGATTTGTAAAACATTGTCCACACTAAAAAAAACAATATTACTGCCTTTTCTTCACTTCCATTTTCACAAAACTCTTCTTTGTTGATTTTTGAATTAGTTCATAAACTTCAATTGATATTCACCTTATACATATATTTCCAAAGTACAAGCAATCCTTATAAACATGATAGATCATTGGAGATTACAATGAAGTTAGCCAAACAAAAAAATATCACAAACGAGTTCCATGTCAGCCAAGGCAATACAAAATTACAAATATGATCATTTTCAAAAGAATCTGAACCTAGGACCTAGAGGAATAAGTGATAATTATTAAATAAATTCATCTGAATGAGTAGAAGCACAACTACAACTAAACAATAGACATCCAGACCAAGAAAACTTATGGCTATAAGTGTATAATATAAGAGCACTATAAAACACCATCTACTTATGATCACAAGCTACATACCTATCCTCCATTGTTCTGAGACTATATAGGATACATACCTATCTTCTATTTTTCTAAAACTATACATGATACTTACATGTCTTCTAGTGTTTTGAGGCCATACAAGATACATACATGTCTTCTAGTTATCTGAGACCATACAAGATACATAGCTATCTTCCACTATTCAATAGTTTAATATTGAGAACATACATGCCTTACAATATATTTAAGGTTCCACATACATACCCATATAACCAAGAATAGAAAACTTCTAGAGCACAAACCTTGAGGGAACACATACTCGAGCTCTTCCAGAATATATGGAACACTATGTTTGACATTAATGACAATAAAAAATAATCATATGTTTCCAACAATCTCCCCCTTTTTCATTGATGGAAAATAGTCACCAAAACTAAAATGTTAACTCCCCTTAACTGTAATGACCATTTACTTTATCTTTCTCCCAATTTGCCATCAAGGAAAATTGCCAATAAAAGATCTATCACTGCGCAACTCTGATGGCCTATTACTAGCATCAATCCAATATAAAAATAAAATGGAAATCTCCTCCTAAAAAGATGCACCAACTTGATATATTAAGCTAGACAAAGAGATGGGAAACCCCCCAAGCCCTTCTGGAGAATCTTGAAATAATTCTGGTCATATGATGAAGCGCGTCTCCAACAAAATAAACACTGGAGAAAAACAACTCTCTGAATATAATATTATCTTGTTCTTTTCTTTATTTTCCTCTAGATCTACCATATCTTTAGTTGTTATAGCATCAAACATCAAAATAAATTCAAACTAAACCTCTTCTATGAAGCATGAAATTATAATTTCCCTTAACCATTCATCAACATTGATAAAAAAAAATAGTCCTACAAAGTTTTCAACGTATCAAGAAAACTTTTATAATTCATTGCATTGTTATTCAAATGTTTCTTTATTTGTGATGTAATAGATATATCGGATTTCCAGATCATACTTGAATATTTCTTAAAAAGAATAAATTGTGACATCATCAACCAAACAAATACCTTTTTGGACCACAAAACTCAAACCTTTTCTTTAGAGAAGTTATCATAGCTCATTACCCTGATTAGAAGATGCACAACACCTAGTCTTGAGGGGGAAAATAAATGGAAATTCCCTGCAGACCCTGCAACCTATCATTTAATAGAGGAGGAAACAACAATCGAAGTGGATGGTGGATCACCATCATAAACACCCTATGCATTCCACAGCGAATATATCTCATTTCTTTCTTTTGAGTCTTCTACAACTATCAAATCATCACTTTGTCCTTCAACATATTTGCAGAACTTGGTAATATGTCTCGTCATATTGCATTTGTAGAAAACTAGACCATCCTTGCATAATCTTGCAATATGTCCTATCTTGTTACATTTATAGCAAATCTAACCATTTTATTTTTATTTTTACAGTTACATTATTTCTGACATTGATATTTGTACTACATTCTATTTTCCTGTGTCCATATCCCTTGCAAGTATAGAAATATACATTGAAGTTCTTGACACCTTGGTTCTCATTAATTCTACAACAATTTATATTATTTCTACACTAAAGTACTTTATGTCCTATCTAATTGCAATGATAGTGTCTTCAATTGAAAACTAAATTCCTTCTAAAACTTCCACAGTCACTAAATCTCTATGTGATAAATATGAAGTTGGAGTTCTACTTAGCTTCTCTTGATGTGCATTTAGTCTAGAAAAGGGGGTGATACCACTAATATGAACTCCTTAAAAAATGGGTTGGGCTTCAAGTAGGATTTTTTTTTAGTGATGTCCAACTGATAATACCTTTTGATTCCGCCAACTTTTCATATTTCATGTTCTTATGACTTCATTTTCTATGTTTAGTTTGATAAAATATGACGAACAATTTCTTTTTCCTATGATGAAAATTGATGTAATTGCTATAATCATTCAAAGAGATTAAAATTTTCTTTTTGCATGAACATAACCGATTTTGATGATCACATAATTGAATTTTCAATTTGTTGTTTAATTTCCTATAATTTTTGTTGCTCTTTTTGTTGGTTTTTTTATTAAATAAAATGTTATGGATATGATGCGTTTTAGATACATTCTATAAATAAAACATTACCTTCAACAAAATTTCTAACGAGATATTCTATATTTTTAATTTTCGTTCTACTCTCTATTTTCATCTAAATCAATAGGTGAAAATGAAAATTGTGCTGATATGCTCTATTACTAAATGTATTGGTTTAAGGATTGAATCTTTGAACGAGGGAACTTCTCCATCTAACTTGAGTTTCTTGTATACAAGTCCCCATACAGAATCAAAATTAACTGATTCTGTGTTCCGAACAAACAAAAAATGTACAGAATAAAAAACAAAGAGAAAATTGGAAACACAAAACAGTTCATTATTGAACTGGTCAAATTTAACAATAGTTAGATGAAATACCTACCAAAAGGATTAAATATAGCAATGAAAAACTACGAGACATTTACTAAAGGGAACTCCAAACTAGTACAATCTCTATGATCCCGTGAGGATTGAAATTTTATTTTGGGCATTAAAAAAGTGTTGCACCGGTTCTTCTTATTGAAAGAGAGCTACGACAGGGCTCTTTACCACATGACCCATCTTATCGATCCAACTTAGAAACCCGTACACCACATCCATACTTGTCTCAGCTTCCATAGTTACAGTAAAATTTTGCTTCTGAAATTTCTTAGTAAATTGAAGACTGGAGGGATTTACCTCTACCTTGAGTCCTTTGGGAACTTCGACAACTGCCTTATAATATGATGAACCATCTCCCACATTCATCAATGTTCTTTTGAATGTCAAAGAGTAGGACGAGTCGCATTCTTTTTGAACACTGCGGTGAAGGAAGGATAGTTGAGACCATCATAACCCAAGTCGAGGCCACTAGGACATGAAATAAGAGCACCAGTGATTGACTGAATTTGTTGGCTGGTGTAGTTGAGAGTGCACAAATAGTTGATGTAGTCATCTACACTAATGTCATAGACAAGCCCAGGGTCAATGGCTTTGTTAGGATCAACATGGCCTGCACCGAACTCCAAGGGAGTGGCCGGCTGCCCATGGTAACTGTCAGTAATAGTATTGTTGGTGTTGTCTAGCGTATAGGAAGTGGTCATCAGAGCAGATCTGATTGCCGCAGGACTCCACTCACTATGAACCGCTTTCAACAAAGCGCTCACTCCGGCTACATGCGGGCACGACATGGACGTCCCAGAAATCATAACATAATTTTCTCTCGGCGTTTCCGGAATCCAGGCCGCTATGATACCTACGCCGGGCGCTGTAATGTCAGGCTTGAGGATGTTGGGGCTATGAATACTGGGGCCTCTCGATGAAAATTGAGCCATTACAGGTGCAGGCCTAATGCCCAACACTGTCGCGCCGAAATCTATTTCCACCTCAGGGTTCGTCGCTGAAGAACAATATTCGCCAAGGGCTGCCCCATCATGAGCATTCAAATACACAGTAGGGAGTTCACTTACAAAAAAAAGAAAAATGGTACGGTTGATCCGTTACCATAAGCAGCGCCACGACCCCAGCAGCTTCTGCAGCATCAAAAATATCAAAGCTGGTGTTCATGCATAACACCACCGTTCCATTCACTTTATCAGGGACTAGATCTCTCTTGCATGCACTATCTTGGGCGTCGTATGCGAGGGGAGTAGTTGATATCTTTAATTTGCCATTTATTTTATCAGAATAGGAAGAGGAGAAGCCACTCAGAACGGATCCGTCGCCCAGCTTCAGCGTAGCTTCATAAGTTCGGTCGATGGTGCTCGCTCCCACTGTCAATATCCACGGTGCACCGTTATACATACTTTGCCGCGATGGCCCACTGTTTCCAGCAGAGCAGACAACAAGAACTCCATTCTTGATGGCTGCGAAAGCTCCGAGTGCAATAACATCTTTGAAATAAGGTGTGGTTGTCTCGAAGCCGAGAGAAAGAGAGAGAACATCTGCTCCGTCCACAATGGCGCTCTCCATGCCAGCAAGCACGTCAGAGCCCGCAGACCCAATCGACCAATCGACTTTATACATAGCCACTCGGGCAGCCGGAGCAACTCCTCGGGCGGTACCAGGAGCGTAACCGAAGAAGTTCACATTACCCACGTAGTTTCCTGCTGCGGTTGACGATGTATGGCTTCCATGGCCAGCATAGTCCCTTGCAGAGTCGTAGTCATCACTCGAGTTAATTGCCCCGTACATTGCCACTGCTCCTTTCTTAAAAGAGCGCGCACCGATGAGCTTTCTGTTGCAGAGAGAAGGATCAAAAGCCGTGCCGTTCTCGCACGTTCCCTTCCATCTGGCAGGCAGAGCTTCCATTCCGTGGTCGTTGAAGCTCTCGCTCTCCGGCCAGATTCCAGTATCTAATATTGCCACGATGGCGTCTTGCCCAAACCGGGAAGTTGGCAAAAGGCCTGCATTAGGATTGAGTCCAAGGAATTCAGTTGAATGAGTGGTATGCAAGTGTCCTATTGGATCGGGTAACGACATTACATGCCCGGGCATCTCTTCCAGAATGTCCAGCTCGGACTGGGTCAGCTTGGCGCTGAAGCCATGTACGACTGTGTTATATGTGTAATGATAGAAATCCTCTTTCTGGGAGCTCGGGCTAGCGCTAAGAGCTTTGACAGAAGTTACCACAGATCTATACCATTGCTCGTGAGTGGAGAATTCAGTGGGGATTGCAAATTTATCCATACGAATAATGTAACTTGAGCCATGCTCTACAGAAGCTGCGTACTGAGAAAACAAACTGAAAGCCAAGCAAACGAACAGCGGATGTAAAATACTCCAGTTTACATCCATCTTGACGCCTATTACTACAATCCCTATGTGCTCAGAACTATCTTACTTCTCCAATTTATTGCAAAGCTACTCACATTTATTCAAATTGTCTAAGCCTAACAGAGCTCCAACTCTTCGTTTCTTCCGCTTAACTTTGTTCTCTGCCTCTCTTACGCTTAATTTTGTTTGGAAGCAAATGGATGGATGCCGTTGTTTCAATGTCAACTGCCGCATGCTAAGGCAATTTGCCGGACGGTTAAATCTCCTCGTAGATGTCATCCTCTCGGGCATTAAAAGTATACACCCTTAACCTTAGCATTTGGATCATTACATTTAATTAAATTGAGATACAAATAATATTATAATAAATTATTACTATTACGATAATTTATTTGAAGGTTTTAAACTTTCAATTGTTTTAGAATATAGAGTTTTGAAAAATTTTGATTTCAATTATTATAGGAGAATTTTTTTTTTTTTTAATGTTGAATATATATGTATGTGTGTGTGTTAGTTATTATTTCAATGGATATAAATTTAGAACCGTTTTTATAGGCTTCTCATAGTTTCTAGTGGTCTATATCAAATCACATAGCATATATTATTGCATTTTTATACTAAATTATGTTATTTCAAATGAGCATTAAAGGTTGTCATTAGTATTCAAGCACTCAAATGGACAGTTGGTAATAGAGTCACCAATAGGACAGTCGGTATAATCACCGAAGTACAGAGTTAAATGAGAGCACTGATTACGCGAAGAGTTAACCGAGTGCAGTGATTACCAAGTGGACAAACTTTACTGAGTAGTAGTCTACACCGAGATACACTGTATAACTGAACAGAAGTATAACAGAGATACACAGACAACACCGAGCACCGAGAGACAATATTAACCGAGTGGACCAGAGGCCACATAAAAGTTTGTTATGGCACATCATTCTAGGTAACAATTTTTTGCCGACCTGGAAAATAGTTTACACGATCGGGGAGAGAATCAATTATGGATTCACAACATTAATTGTTTATATCTCCTATGTTTAGATGATCAAGGTAAATTATGTACACCGTTGATCTCAGGTTAGGGATGTTATTGTAAAGCCCTAATCAGCTTATAGAGTTTCATATATATAATGTAAAGATGTCATTTTGTAATGTATCTTGATCAAGCAATGATCAAGTAGCCATCATACTATGAATGTCAGAGATCAGACATGGGTTTTAAGGACAGAGACTACATTGCAGTAATCAGTTATCAGAATAGAGGCAAGGCCACCAAGTAGAACAAAGTAGAAGGTATTATCATTCACATTGAGGTGATATATTTTATACGCACTTAATGGATCTGTATCAGAAATATTGAGATTGTCTATGTTCATATCACAATTCTGTTACTTTCTAACAATTGTAATAGACTCCAAAATCTCTTAACAGAGTACACTTAACCGTCTTCATGTAAATCTCTTAATCGAGTGCACACATACTTTGTGTTGCTAAATACTCTGATGAGGTAGATCTAATTGATCTCATTTTTACTCCTAATAGGGTAAGATCATCATAAGTGCTCAATCTTTGTAAGCTTGATGCAGAAGCATCTTGGGTCCTTGGCAATCTTGCTCAACCAAATATATGTTTACTTTCATTTCTTAAGTTTATTCTCTGTCACTCGGCTCCTGTTGTTGGGCATGCTTGCCAAGTTGCTTGGTCATGCTTGTTTATTTTGTTGCTCGGGTATTCTTTGGCCGAGTGCTCTGTTACTCGGTCATACTTTGCCAAGTTGGTTTATTTGGGAGTTGGAGCTACTGGCCGACTTCGACATTTAATTTTCATGGCTGTATTTATTTGGGATCTGTGTGGACCTAAATCTGGGTCTCTCCTTTGGTTTTGAGCGCCGACCTCTTTGTTGGTCTCTTGTATATATTCTTTTGTATGTTCTTAGTTTAGTAGCAAGTCTTAGAGAAAGAAGACAAATGTTAAGATATTGAAGATCTAAGATCTCTATTGTAAGAAGATCATTTGTAGTACATTTTGATGTATATGGTCGTAACCAGGAAGGCCTTATAGCCTGGCATGTATTAATTTTGATCAGACTAATGATAAAAGATCTTGTGTTTCCTCCTCTCACTGTGTTGTTGTGTTAATTCCGCATTATTTTTGCAAGCCGGATGGTTTTTGGGTGTGCCCTAGGCCCCATCATCTTCCGCCTTTGCGTCAGGTGGTATCAGAGCGAGTTGAGATCCGTGGTTCATTCATTTTCCGTTTACTGGAGTAACATTAGTACAAAAGAGCATATCGACAATTAAATTATAAGATGCTTTGCCAATAAAAGTAATTATCGAATGCAAGCGAAAGCTCCATCATGCCGGTTTTCGTCTTATTCGATACTTCAATTACTTTCTGAAATGAAACTACGATTCAGATGTTTATATTTATTGATTTCCTGTGTGATTGCAAAATATCCCAATTGGAATGTAACAAGAGTTAAGAACTGGTCCAGAGAGCTGCAGGTAATCTGGCCGCCTTTCAAATCAATGTGTGGCAATTGTTTTGTATGCAATAATCTGACTAACCTAGGGTAAGATGCTGTTATTGGTAGCCATCATATGAGCCGGCCTGCTATTCATTCCTTTCGAATAATTTGACTAAACTTGTTAGGTGACGCGTCGGCATTTAAACTAAATCAAATCAAGAAAATTGAGTTTGAAAGCATAGGAAATAGTATTAATGCTAGTGTGATACAGTGAAAAAATGCCGTTAGAATGATAGCAACCCATTTGACTAGACCTTAACAGTAAGGTAGCCATTTATCTATTTAAACAGAGGAGGATTACAGTTCGAAACCATCGATTAGATCTGCATAAAGATGGATTTCAAGACCGTCTCATTTGTGCTTTTAGCCTTGCTCATGGCTGGTTATGTTGTGAGTGCAAAAAATGTAGAGCCTTCCTCAGTCTATATAGTCCACATGGATAAGTCGGCTATGCCGAGTGAATTCTTCAATAATGTTCACTGGTATACATCGCTGCTCTCCTCTGTGAAACGAGTAGACGACAAGCAGAATATTGTGGAAGACGATTTGTATCTTTACACTTACGATACAGTCATGCATGGCTTCAGCGCCAAGCTGACCCAGTCGGAGCTCGACATTCTGGAGGAGATGCCGGGCCATCTATCATCGTTTCCCGATTCATTGGCAACCATGGATACCACACATTCTACGGAATTTCTGCAACTGAGCACTGAAAATGGTATTTTGCCAGAGTCCAAATTCGGGGAAGACATAATCGTGGGCATGCTGGATACAGGAATTTGGCCGGAGAGCCGGAGTTTCCGTGATCATGGAATAGGACCAGTCCTGACCAGATGGAAGGGAGTTTGCCAAAACAGCACAGATTTCGCCTCTTCTCTCTGCAACAGAAAACTGATAGGAGCGCGTTACTTCAACAAAGGTTTAGTAGCCATGTTCGGGAAGCTCAGCCTCGACGCCGGGTACGATTCTGCAAGGGACTTTGAAGGGCACGGAAGCCACACTTCATCCACTGCGGGAGGTAACTACGTGGAAGACGTTGATTACTACGGTTATGCTCCTGGCATAGCGCGCGGTGTGGCTCCTGCGGCGCGACTTGCCATGTATAAGGTCCTAGGGTTCAATACCAGTACGAATTCGCTGCAATAGAGACAGCAATTAGCGACGGAGTTGACGTTATCTCTATGTCGTTAGGATCCGTCTCGGCTCCCTATTTCCAAGATGCAATAGCCATAGGAGCCTTCGCAGCTATAAAGAAGGGTGTTGTCGTCGTCTGCTCTGCGGGCAATAGTGGTCAACGAGGAGTTATGCACAATGGAGCACCGTGGATTTTCACGATCGGTGCCAGCACGATTGATAGAGATTATGGAGCTAATTTGAAGTTGGGCGACGGTAGAATCTTGAGAGGCTCCTCCTTCTACATTAACCAAAACAAGAGCTATCACATATCTGAGAGCAAGCTCATTTACCAAAGCGCAGACCCTGCATGTCTGAGACCGTTCGACGCCGCCACAGTGAATGGAACGGTTCTTGTGTGCAACAATTTGAGCTATTCGCTTGTTGAGGTTCTGGTAGCGACGGGAGCTCGAGGGCTGATTGCAGTGTCGCAGAATGTTCCAATCGCGTATTCCCCAGATGATCTTTTGCCAACAGTGGTCTTGAATCCGGAAGATGGAGAAGCCTTGTTGAAGTATGTTTCTTCAACACCAATTTCCGTTGTGGAAATACATTTGGACCTGACGTTCTTGGGCGTGAAGCCTGCACCTGCTTTGGCCTCCTTTAGCTCTCGAGGGCCATATCCACCAAGCCAAAATATTCTGAAGCCTGACGTTACAGCCCCTGGTGAGAATATCCTGGCGGCGTGGATTCCAAACTCAATCATAGGAGGCAACTATGTCATGATCTCTGGCACTTCCATGTCATGTCCGCATGTGGCCGGGCTGGTGGTTCTGATGAAAGTCATTCACAGCGATTGGAGTCCTGCGATGATCAAGTCTGCTCTAATGACCACTTCTTACACGCTCGACAATTCCAATAATGCCATTATTGATCTCGGCTTCAACCGCAGCGCCGCCACGCCCTTTGATATGGGTGCAGGGCACGTGGCTCCTAATAAAGCCGTTGATCCTGGTCTCGTCTATGATATCAGCGCGGAAGACTATATCAACTATTTGTGCACTCTCAATTACACCACACGGCAAATTCAGTCAATCACCGGTGCGTTTGTTTCATGTGCAAGCGACCTCGACTTGGGTTCTGACGGGCTAAACTATCCTTCCTTCACTGCTGTCTTCAACAAGAATGCTACTTCGTCCTCCTCTTCGACATTCAAGAGAACATTGACAAATGTAGGAGAAGATATATCGTATTATAATGTAGTTGTTGAGGTGCCCGAAGGACTCAAACTGAAGGTAGTTCCAGATACTGTGGAGTTTAAAAAGAAATATGAGAAGGCCAATTTTACTCTTACCCTCGAAGTTGAGGAAGGTGTCGTGAGCGAATTTGTTTTGTACGGATATGTGAGTTGGGTTGACAACAAAGGCCATGTGGTGAAAAGTCCAGTAGTGGCACTCTTTCAATGAATTTTTACAGCTCCTCAATCGTATCCAGTGAGTTTTATTTTCTTGTAAACACAAAAGAATTCTCTGTGGCAGAATATCTTCTGCAACCACTTTCATTGAAAGAGTACATTTTACTATAATATTAAATATAATTTTACTATATACAATTTAACTTATAATATTTAAAATTATGCAGCCTGCATTGGTCTCATGATGCTAATATATAAGGAGTTTGCTAAGGTATGGTTGGAGAGTGATTCTGTAAATATAATTAATTGTCACAAAGGAAAACATACGCCTAGCTGAACTATAAAAATATTAAGCCTTGATAGTATGAATATGCTTAATAAACAATTTAATATAATGTAACTTATGTTTATCGTGAGGGAAATCTTGTTGCTGATGGATTAGCTAATCTTGGGGTTCATTATCATAATATGATAAGTTCAGGGATTAACAACAAAATCTCAGAAGAGACTAAGATACTTGTCCATAATGATTATAAGGAATGCTAAATTTAATGCCCTCTATGAAATGATGATCTATAATGATCTTGAGCATGCAAATTAGTTTTTTGATTTGGCCTTATTCTATCATGGCATGTCCAATTATCCCAATATTTATAAACTAGGTTTTTTGCATTTGGTGTACTGATTGTCTACTGCTCGCTATTCTTGGCAATATATGCAACATGAGAGGTGACATCTTGATAGAATTGAGCCGACTTTTTTTCACATGGGGCAAGAGAACCACATGAACTGAAGTGAGATTTCAGTTGGTGGACTTTCTCCCTATATGGAGAAGCTGCATAGCTCAGACCCTAAAGTTACAGATGCTTTTGTAGAAGGTTGGAATGAGGGTGTTTTAATAGTTTATGGTATGGAGCTTAAAATTACAGAGGAGTTAATTGCAAATGTTTCCAATGCTCTGGTAGAGGGGAGGAAATTCTATACTGACAAAAGGTGTGTGAATGAGGCATTGGGGATTTTCTTCCTACGTGGAGACAAAGATAAGGTTAAGAGAACTATAGATGGTCGGTGTGCAAGATCCTCTATTAAGGCTCTATGGGTGGATGTGCTTGACGATATCATGTGATATGTACCCCTAGATAAAAATAAATAAATTCTATAGCCTTTTTAGGCACCATTTTGTTATTCTCAATCATTTTAGGCATGATAAGTGTTTTTCTCTACCATTTTATTTTCTATCCTTCTAATGGATCATAGCCTAAAATATCATGTTGAAAACCCTTATTCTCCTATTTTATATGAGGGTCTAATTCTCCTTATTATGGAGCATGCTACGCCATTATCTTTCCAAAAGAACCGTCTACCAAAGAATGTAATTAAGAATCAATAGAATGTCCTCTGTCATTATGATGACATTTCCACAGAATCTAAAGATGATCCCTTAGATGAAGAAGTCATTTTTTATTTGGGTAAATGCAAACACCCTAAAAGAAGTTCCTCAACTCAGCACAAAATCATGGTGTTAGATGATGATGACTTAGATTATACTCCCATTGATAGTTTTGTGCCAAATTCTTTAGAACCAAGTGATATTGACAAGGGTAAAGGTAAATTGAAAGTGTCTTCCCATATGTCTGCTAAAGGTAATGAGAAATCCTTTACTAAGTCCCATTTTTTCGGGTGGGGAGAAATTCATCCAAAATTAGAAAGCTTAAAAATAAGTCGTAAAAGGATGTAAAACCCTATTCTTGATTTCCATATTTTGTAGGCTCTGATTATGGGTGATACAGCTATGGGGATTAATTGACATTATGGTGGATTTGGCTAAAGACACCTCTATTAAGAAGGGATCTTTTGATTAAGATATTATTAATATAACAAAATATTAAGGAGACGATGAATAGCCATAATAATCTATTTTTATGTATTGTGATAGAAATCAATGCTTTAAAAGATAGAATCACTCATACTCTTCCCATCCATGCATTGGATAAAGTGATGGCTACTATTTAGGAACTAGAAAATGGTATTAAGGAGCTAAAAGAGAGTCATGAGCTTCGAATCAAGATTTTGGAGGACTTAATTAATGTTGTTCGAGATAAATTAAAGGTAGTTATAGCTATTAGTTAGACATCCAAGCAGAATAGTTTTGAGGCCTCGACAAATTGAATTCTCAAGTGGAAGCTCTACAATGCTTATCCATAGAAATATCTTCATCTACTTCTGGTAGTATCAAATTGAACAAGAAAGTTATTGCTAATGAGAATAGCATTGTTGTGAAGGAAAATAATATCTCTATACTCGATCCTGGCACGAGACTTCAAAGAAGGGATAGTAGAGCCACCCATATTTACAACATTGTGTAAAAAGTTTGTAGTATCAATGAGGAGATCATGCATAAAAATGAAAGTTATATGAAAATTTTGTAAGGACTTTGGGGCTTTGCTCCCATATTTTTTCATCTTGTTTAGTTGTTGTCCAACAGGTATTTAGCAGATCTAGTTTCTTTCTATGGATGTTATTTTTTTAACAAGGTTTCTAGTCCCTTCAAAATCAGTTTTCCTTTAATACAAAACTTATATTATTTAAATATATTATACATTAATTTTAAATTATATATTCTGTTATATTAATAATTAATTTGTATTATAAAATATTATATAGATTTTTATATCAGTACAAGACATTTTTAATTTAAATATGTATTATACAAGATATAATCTATAGTAATAATTACATACATTTCTTAATAGAGGATATGATAATAGGTTCTTACCTACTTAGCACTTTCGGTAAAAGTAAATAAAAATTATCATTGGCACAAGAAAGATCATAAAAATATCAATAATTGCCTCAAAATTTAATTTTGAGTGTGATTGAAAATGGAAAACTTATGACAGATTATTTTAAATAACAATATTTATGTAGTTTCATTTCATATGAGTCTCATTTTTTTCTTAACACGTTAATATTAAAATAAAATTTTTAAAATGCATAAAAAGCATCAATTATGTTTTTTCTCATTTCTTTTACATGGTATGAATACAATATGTAACTAGTGATATTTTCTTATTTCTATTTAAATTCATGCATGAATCAGGTAAGGGGATTACTATACAGTAACATGTATCTTTGGAGAATAGACAATAACATATACAATGTAAATTTTAAAGTATCATCATGTATCTCGATGAATAGAAAAATAAAGCTAGTAGAAAAGAAAAAATAAATAATTTACAAGACAAAAATAGAGATACAAAAATGAAAGGAGGCAATTCTTTCAATAATCTTACATTCGTCTAAAATATTTCAAAATATCAGATAGGCAAACTAAATTTGTCTATTTCATATGAGAATACCTTAATAATTGTTTAACAACTTTATAGTATTTACAGGATAGGATGAAGAAATAAATGCAAGTGAAGAACCTATGGATTGGACAGGACCCTGGACTGTTCAAAAAGGGAAGAAGCAGAATAAGAGAGAGAAGAATAAGGATTTTTCCACTCAAGGATCAAAGGGAATCACTACTCAAAGTAAAGCTGATGGAGGACACAAGCTAAAAGCGGATGTTGGATCCCACAAAAAGACTCAAGGCAGATATTCCAATAGAGAAGTCAGAGAGAGAGAGAGAAAGAAAAAAGGATGTAGCGGATGGTAAGCAACTTACCATTTAGGTTATCTGTACTCCGGTTAAAAAATGAAGTACATATCATGGAATATAAGAGGGCTGAATGCCCCTCATAAACAAGACATTCTCAGGAATTTGGTTAGAGATCACAAACCTGATATTATTTTTGTTCAAGAAACTAAAATGAGTAAAGAGAAGGTTGAAAAAATTAGAATTTTTTAAAAATAATGGGGTGGCTGGAATTAGCTCTGAAGGAGCCTCGGGTGGGGTTGCTGTCTTCTGGAACTTGAATAACGTGAGAGGTTATGTGGTTTTAGAAGATTTAAATTGCCTCAATTTAAACTTCTTCCATTTTAAGATGGATTTTGAATGGGTTTCTACTACCATTTACGCCCCCCAACTCTAAAACTGGTACATCTCTTTTTTGGAGGAAAATTGAAAACCATAGGAGAATCTTTTTGGATATGCCGTGGCTGATCATTGGGGATTTCAATTACCCTCTAAGAGACAATGAGAAGTTTGGCGGAGTGGGTAACTAGAATATTGTGGAAGGCAGAATGGATCTTATGGAATTTATTAATAAACAAGCTCTTTTTGATATGGAGCTCCAGGGTGTCAACTTTACCTGGTCTAATAGAAGGATTGGTCATGACCTCATTCAAGTTAGATTAGATGGGCTCTGATCAGTGGCTGTTGGCTTAAAAATTTTGGTTGTACGCTATCTTCTCTCATGAAGATTGGATTGGATCATTTCCCCATTTTCTTCAGTGCTGATCCAATTACTAAACAGGGCCAGACGCCCTTCAGGTTTGAATAAATGTGGGTGGACCATCTGGAGATGGAACAGAATATTAAAGACTAGTGGAAGGTTAAAATCCATGGTACTGCTATGTTTAGAGTAGTTAAGAAACTTCTTAGTGTGAAATAAAATGTTAAGACTTGGAGCAAAACTATTTTTGGTGATGGGTAAAAGCACAATAATCTGTCACCCTTTAGGACAACTTATCAGCACAGCTGAATTTTAGTATTTCTAACTAAAAATTAATTTTGGCCAAACATATGGTCTAGCTAGATTCATTATAGTTAAGT
>MU225835.1:265730-280284 GCA_018584345.1 Thuja plicata | reverse complement strand
AAGCCAGAAGGCAAGTGCCATGGTGGTCTCTCAGCACTCCTCCCCCACCATGCCCAAGGTTGTTAACTGCCCCATCAAAGTTTAATTTTATCCTGCCTCTAGGAGGGGCAGTCCATTTGGTGGCTTTTTTGGCAGTCATTTTAGTGTTGTCAAACCTGGAGAACCCACTCAGGAGGTTCCAGCGTTCCGCTATCTTGGCTTCCCAGGCAGCAGGAGGGCTAGATGGGAGCTTCCATTTAGCCATCCTGACATTTTCACTCAGTAGCTTAGTTTCAATATGGAGACAGGTTTCAGGCTGGATGCCTGTCTCCCTGAATATCCTGTTGTTCCTTTCTTTCCAGATGGACCAGCATATGTGCGGGGGAAGCATACGCTAGAGGAGTTGGAGTAGAGGGTGGTTTGAGGGGGATCTCCATTTAATGAATTGGTGCACCTCGCAACCAAGGACCCATGAGATACCCAACCTGTCATAAATTCCTTGCCACATGCTAGTAGCATAGTCACAGTGGATGAAGAGGTGATTAATTGTCTCTTCCTCCTTCTCACAAAGGACGCATTTGTTAGCCATTGAGAAACCTCTTTTAGTGAGATTATCTTGGGTTAGGATCTTACCGTGCATAAGGGTCCACCAAAAAAAGTTTATTTTAGGCGTGAGTTGGGGGATCCACACCTTCTTGCAATCCCTTGGGTTGCACTCTTCCTTAAGAAGCAGGTTATAAGCTGAACTAACTGTGAAAGCCCCAGACTAGGTGGGGGTCCAAATAATAGAGTCATCAACCTCAGAAATTATGATACTAGTCAGGATGTCCATAACCTCCTTTGTTGAGTGCTGTAGATTCGGTCTGTCCCTTAATTGATTAGGTATATCAGTCCAAACTCTTCCGTTGGTATAGTTGGAAGCTCTAAGACCCAGGGTAGGTCGAAGGAGATCCATAATTGGTTTGAATTTATTACCTAGCTGAGGTTGGTTCGTGATCCATTGGTCGTTCCAGAATCTAATGGATCTACCATTGCCAATTTGCCAAAAATCCCCTCTAGCTAGGAGAGCCTTACACTTGCATATGTTTATCCAGAGTTTGGAACCACTAGGGTGGTCGCTGTTATGGAACCTAGTTCTGTAGGGGTGGCCTTGAAGATATTTGGTTTCCATAATTCTGCACCACTTTGCTTTTCCCTCAATGAGCTTCCAAGCCACCTTAGTAGTAAGGGCCTTGTTCATTAGACCGATTTTTCTGAGGCCAAGACCTCCCAACCTTTTTGGGAGGCAGACAGTGTCCCAGTTGACAAGTGAAATTCTCTTTTTTTCTTTAGTCCCTGCCCACATAAAGGTTCTCTGAATTTTTTCCAGTTTTTCGGCCATATTACTTCTGATTTTGAAGAGGGATAGAAAGTAGACTAGGATCCCCTGGAGGGTAGAAGCAACTAATTGGAGTTTGCCAGCATTGCTTAAAATCTTTCCTTTCTAGCCAGCAAGTTTCCTCTGGGTTCTTTCCAGGATAGAGTTCCAGAATTCTAGGGATACTTCTTTGACCGTGAGGGGAAGGCCAAGGTAAGTCGAAGTGAGCGAGGCTGCCAAGCATCTCAAAATTTGTAGCACCTTATTTTGTACGTCCACTGGACTATTGAAGAAGAATAGCCAGCTTTTTTGATAGTTAATACATTGACCCGAAGCCCAAGCATAACAATCCAAAGTTTGTTTCCATTGCCTAGCCTCAATAACAAAAGAATACCTGAAGAGGAAAGTGTCATCCACAAACTATTCCAACACCACTTGAGGGTGAGTGGAAGCAAGTTTGATGCCATTTAACTTCCCCGTAGAAGATAGCATACCCATAGTCCTGCTAAGCACATCAGCCACCATGATAAAGAGGTAGGAAGAGAGGGGGTCTCCCTGTCTGAGACCTTTCTCAGGGGTAAAATGTCCACCCGGGGAACCATTAGTTAGGATAGAAAAACTAACAGTTTGGGTACATTCTTTTATAATTCAGATAACCTTTTCATTAAAGCCCATTTTAGCCAGAATTTTTAGCAGAAAGGACCAATTAACTTTGTCATAAGCTTTGGAAATATCTAGTTTAAAGGCCATAACTGGGGCTCTTCTTTTGTCCATCAAGTGGATAATTTCATGAGTGGCAATGGCCGCGTCTAGTATCTGTCTACCTGGTACAAAACCTTTATGGGCGTTGCTGATAATCTTGTCAAGGAGAGGCTTGATTTTGGCAATCAGGATCTTGGTGAGGATCTTGTAGAAGGTATTACAGAGGCTAATGGGTCTGAAATCGATCATATAAGTAGGGTTTTCATTCTTAGGGACAAGCACAATGTAAGTTTGGTTATGCTGTCTAAGAAGACGCCCAATCCTAAAGAAGTCTCTGGCAGCTCTAGTAACATCATTTCCCACAATCTCCCAGTACTCCTGGAAGAAAGCAGGGGGAAATCCATCCGGTCCAGGGGATTTGTAAGCTCCCATAGCGAAAACCGCCTTATGAACCTCTTCATCAGTAACCCGCTGCATGAGTATGTCATTATCACCTCGGGTAATAGTGCTTTGGATGTGATCGAGAAGCTATTTTTGTATGTGGTCAGGACAGACAGGACCCCTTTCCGAATACAGGTCCATAAAGTAATTAACCGCAACCTGGTTAATTTTGTCCTTTTCCTTGACTTCATTCCCACCCTCATCCAGGAGAGAGGAGATGGTATTTCTCTTCTTGTGGATGCTAGCAGACCTGTGGAAAAAGGTCGTGTTCCTGTCTCCCTCAGTAAGCCACTGAATTCTGGATCTTTGCTTCCAGTAAATTTCCTCTCTTTTCAAGGTTTCCTACCACTTAAGTCTAGCCCTCTCCTCCTCCCCTTGGATTTGAGGTGAGAAGCTTCCGGATGCAAGTTGAGCCTGGAGGGAAACAAGGGTTTTCGAGAGATCAGTTTTCTCCTTGCAGAAATCACCGAAGTTATGTTTGCTCCACCCTTTGACTTCCTTCCTGATAATTTCTAGTTTTTGAGCTATCCTACACATTGGAGTACCTCTAATATTAGTCTTCCACCAAAAATTAACCTGCTCCCTAAAGGAGGGGTGAGAGCACCACATAATTTCAAATCTGAAGGGCGTCAGGCTGATGTTAGGAGAGTCCAACTAGCAAAGAAGAAGGGGGTTGTGATCAGAGGTAGTTCTAGGGAGAGCCGACAAGGTGGAGTTTAGGTAGAGGTTCCAAGAGGAAGTGGCAAGGACCCTATCAAGCCTCACCTGGATTAGGTGAGAACCTTTCCTATTGTTGGACCAGGTGAAAGGATCTCCCTTTAGAGTAAGATCTAGAAGGCCTGTGGAAGTAATAAAATCTGCCAGCTCTCCCATACTGTCTGAGTAATCTATGAGGCCACCACACTTTTTAGAGGGGTACAGAGGGGTGTTAAAATCACCAGCCAACAGACAATTCGCAGAGCCAACCAGAGCAAGCCGGTGGCTCAACTCATTCCACAGAGAGGCCCGCGCGTGCCTGGTGTTTGGAGCATATATATTAAAGGTGGTCCATTCAACACCAGATTTCATAAAGGTGACAGCAAGGAAGTTAGGGGATGAGTTAACCAACTGACCAGTTATTCTATTCGGGTTCCAGAGTGTGGCAATACCACAAGACACACCCGCAGCTTCAGAATAAAGGAAAGCAGCCCCAGGCCAAAGAAGCGGCGCCAGAGTAGAAAAGGTACTAGCAAACATTTTGACTTCCTGTAGGAGAAGAATCTCCAGCTTGAGATCAAAAATATAGTGTTTAATAGCCATTTGTTTAAGGGAGCTGCTCAAACCCCTCACATTCCAAGAGAGGCAGTTCATCTCTTACTTTTGAAGCTAGATTCCAGGGTTTGTTGCCTTCCTACCGCAACCTCCCTTGTAGATCCTTTCGATCTTCTTACTCAATCTGAGGGTCTTCCTCTTGGTGTATCCACCCCCACATCTGCCTTTTTATTTCTGATTTTCTTTTTCTGTGTTTTCCATTCCCCCACCTCATCCTCAGAACCATCTGTAGAGCTGAGGGGACTTTTCTTTACCACCTTTGGCGTGTGTTTAGCCATCTGGATTGGGTCAAGTAGCTCAAGGGCTACCACAATATCGGGCTGTTCCTTCCTGGCCGAGAAAAACTTTCTCTCCTCAGGGGGGGCATCAATGTTAGAGTAGGTTCCAAAACCGTGGCCTCCTGAACTGTCAAGGTTGGGTCTAGGAGAGACCCAGAGCATCCCAAACCTAGCTCCTGGGGGGAGACTATCTCACCTTCTTCCAGTGTCAGCACATCAGAATCTGTATCAAAAGCCACAGGTCTCTGCACACCAGAAACCGTCTCCACGGCCACCGAGGGTGGCTTTGACACCACTGGTTCCTCCAACACAGCTGGGGGAGGGGCCTCTGCAATTATTTTGTCCTTGTTCTGTTGCTTCTCTTCTGACTTGTTGGCCTTGCAGGTATCACTAGAGTGGCCTCTGCATTCACATTTACGGAAAAACAGAGTAGCATTCTCATAGACTAATGCTTGGGTCCATCTACCCAGTTTGGATTTCAATATAACAAAGTTGGGCAGGATTTTATTCATAGTGACATTCACACATAATCTAGCAAACACCAACCTAGATTTAGACCTTATCACCTGATCCGTCGTGATGAATGAGCCAAAGGAATCCCCAATCCATCGGAAGACCTGCTCATCCCAATACTTGAGCGGGAGGCCCGGGAGGCGGACCCAAACAGGAGCCAATCTAGTTAGGTCCGTTGCTGGATTGAATCCGAGCTTCCACTTCGCAAGGGCTAGAAAATGCTTTCCATATACCCATGAGCCAGGCAACACACTGGTCATGTCCATGAGAGTGGTAAACTTAAACAGGAAGAGCCCACCCAGCATGGCCGAAACCAGGGCTGATCCTTTGATCTTCCACTGGTTAGAGACCCATTTTCTAAACATTTCAATGGTAGGTTGGAAATTGAAGAATCGACCCACCAGAGCCATCTTAAAGTCAGCCATCGTGCGATTCACCACAGAGTTCGGGAGCGACAGTTCTGCTCCTTCTTCCGTCTGAACAAAATCCACCAAAAGGGCCTGTAAGGAATGTTGGGCCTCACCAACAAGAGCACCTTTCCAGTTAGGTTTAGGAGATAGCAGGGAATCAGCAGAAGAAGACTCTTTTTGAGATTCCCCCGTTGACTCTGGCACAGTGACCGTGATCTGGGGTCCATGAGTACCAACAGGTGGGTCTGCCAGGGGAGCAGCATCTCCCCCCGGGGAGGCGGGCATGGGAACCTTCAGTTTGAAAATGAGCTGGGCGGGAAAGTGAACGGAAGTTATCTCTTCACAACATATGTTATACTTCAAGATGACAATTTTTTGGTTGTGAAGTCGAACTAATTATAGCTTTTTTTCATCTAATTCTTTGCATTCCATATTATAATGATTTCATTTTCTATGTTGGGGAAAACTTGCTAAAAGATTTTTTTTTTCCGTTGATGAATATCAATGTAATTTCTTTAATCATTCAAATAGAATTGTTTTTTTTAGATAAAAGGCCGAAGCCTAAACTTAGATTAAATAAATAAAGAAAATATACATACTGAAAATCAATTGCATACAATTTCTTGAGTTTTAGTAGACAGAGTGTCCTACTAATTTCATAGGCTTCCAGAGTTTTGTAGATTTATTTGCCATTTTCATCTGCCAACATGCTTCTCAGAGCTTCCCTAACTTATTCTACGGTCACTCTTATTGTTTCTTTATTGAAAAAAATTTATGTTTAAAATCTTTATTTGTTCACAAATCAATTATTCTTTGCAAATCTTCTTAGAATGGGAAAAATTTCCTTTCCCAACTAACTATGGTTTAACTAGAAGATTCATCATTTTCTTTGGCAACAACTTCTTATTGATAAAAAAAAAACCTTTTTATCTGCAATCTTTGTAAACTACTTAATATTTGTTTTTCCTATGGACATTACTAATTTTGATGAACAACATAATTCAATTTTCTCTTTATTGCCTAATTTGCCACAATTGTATTATTTTATTTTGCTCTATTATCTTAACTAAAATCTTATGGATACATATCATTTCGAGGATTAATTCTTTTTGATACATTTAATAAATGAAAATTATCTTCATCAAGATTTCTATTGAATTTGATTTTTTCATTTAAGTTTTTCTATTTTTCTCTAAATCAATACGTAAAAATGAGAATTAAGTTGATTTTCTATGCTAATGTTCTTGATGTATTGGTTGAAGGATTGAATCTCTAAATGAGGTAACTTTTTCATCTAACTTGTAATTAACTACTAAAATTAATCATTCAACAAAATGAGTAATTGTAGATTAGAAAAACAACATAATAATAGCAATATTTTTATACATGGGAAACCCACTACGAAATACACCAGTGAGCATCTATGGGTTGATAGGTCACAAAACAAACAAACAAACAAACAACTATTTATTATTGAACTTAGAGAAATTGAACAATAATTATATGAAATGCCTGTTAAAATGGTTACATATAACAATGAGAATCTATTTACTAAAGGGAACTCCAAACTGCTAGAATTTGGATGCTCTTGTAGTGATTGAAATTTTATTTTGGGCATGGAAGAAGCATTGCACCAATGGTTTTTATTCAAAGAGTGCTACAATAGGGCTTTTCACTACATGATCCATCTGATCGATCCAACTTAAAAATCCGTACACCACATCTGTAGTTGACTTGACCTCCATAGTTACAGTAAAATTCTGCTTTTGAAATTTCTCAGTAAATTGAAGGCTGGAGGGATTTACCTCTACCTTGAATCCTTTTGGCACCTCAACAACTGCCTTATAATATGATATACCATCTCCTACATTGGTCGATGTTCTCTTGAATGTCGAAGAGGAAGACGAAGTGGCATTCTTGTTGAATATTGCAGTGAAGGAAGGATAGTTTAGACCGTCGGAACCGAAGTCAAGACTGGTAGGGCACGAAACAGGCATACCCGCGATTGATTGAATTTGCTGGGTAGTGTAATTGAGAGTGCACAAATACTTTATGTAGTCCTCTACACCAATGTCATAGACGAGACCAGGGTCGACGGCTTTGTTAGGATCAACATGGCCTGCACCGAACTCCAAAGGAGTGGCAGGTTGCCCGTCATGGCCATCAGTAATAGTGTTGTTGGCATTGTCAAGCGTGTAAGAAGTTGTCATCAATGCAGATCTGACTGCAGCAGGACTCCACTTACTATGAACTGCTCTCAATAGAGTGCTTATCCCTGCTACATGCGGACACGACATAGACGTCCCAGAAATCATAATATAATTTTTTCTCAGGGTTCCTGGTTTCCAGGCCCCTAGGATACTTACCCCGGGCGCTGTAATGTCCGGCTTGAGGATGTTGGGGCTCTGAGTATTCGGGCCTCTAGATGAAAAGTGAGCCATTACGTGTGCAGGCTTTATGCCCAAGATTGTCTCACCGAAATCTATTTCCACCACAGGATTCACCGCTGAAGACGAATATTTGCCAAGGGCTACCCCATCATGAGTATTCAGATACACAGTAGGGAACACTCTAGATGAATAAGCAGCATAATAGTACGGTCGGTCTGTTACCATAAGAAGTGCCACGGCTCCAGCAGCTTCAGCGGCTTCAGTAATATCAGAACTAACATTCGTGCAAAACAACACCGTTTCATTCACTTTCTCAGGGACTACCCTTCTTTTGCATGCACTATCTCCGATGTCGTAAGCCAGCGGAGTATTTGATATCTTTAACTTTCCATTTATCTTGACGGAATAATAAGAGGAGGAACCAATCACAACGGATCCATCGCCCAGCTTCAACGTAGCTTCATATGCTCGGTCGATGGTGCTCGCTCCCACTGTCAATATCCACGGCGCGCCGTTAATAATACTTTGGCGCGATGGGCCACCGTTTCACGCAGAGCAAACAACAAGAACTCCTTTCTTGATGGCTGCGAAAGCTCCCAATGCCATTACGTCTTCGAAATAAGGTGTTGCCTCGAAGCCGAGAGAAACGGAGAGAACATATGCTCCATCCACAATGGCGCTCTCCATGCCGGCAAGCACGTCAGACCCCGCAATCCCAATCGACCAGCCGACTTTGTACATAGCCACTCGGGCAGCCGGAGCCACTCCTCGGGCGGTACCGGGAGCGTAACCGAAGAAGCTCACATTACCCACGTAGTTGCCGCCCGCGGTTGACGAAGTATGGCTTCCATGGCCCAAAAAGTCCCTTGCAGAGTCGTAGTCATCGGTGTAGTTAATTGCCCCGTACATTGCCACTGCTCCTTTCTTAAACGAGCACGCGCCGATGAGCTTTCTGTTGCAGAGAGAAGGATCAAAAGCCGTGCCGTTCTCGCATGTTCCCTTCCATCTTGGAGGCACAGCTTCCATTCCATAAAATGTCACATCACTTAATTAACAAAAAAAAAAAAAAAAAAAGGAAGAAGTCGACAAAAGAACATGGTCGACAATAATTAGAGACCATTCAAATTATAGTATATTCATAAGATAGAATATGATACACAGTTTCGACCTTCACATCGATATATCCAAGGTAACCTCAAGAATAAGTTGTACAATAAGCACATCATAAAGGATGAATATCTAGGTCATCAGATGACCAAAATTACTATGTCGATTACAATAAGGAAAAGTCGACCACATGTCAAACGTCCAATCAAAATAAGTACAACAGAACAGTTTATTTCGGTTAAGTGATACACAGTGATTTGGATGTCGACCTGCACGCCAGACATCAGCACATCTCAGTACATAGATGTAGCAAAGATATTAAGATATGAAGGAAATGATGCATAGAACAATCACAAAAGAATATACCTTGGACCTCGGTCCATCTGTATGTCCCTGTCTCCTTAGCTATCTGACACGCATCAATCTGCTATCATGAGACGGGAGTGTGGCTCAGGTGCTTTTATCCGCCCAACCATGGAGTGGTTAACTCCCCCGGGGTTCTTCCCAACACGAAGAACACGCCGACACTTGCCCGAGAAGCCTAGCAACCGGCGCTGGAGAGTCGGATGGATCTAGTGCAACCGTGAACATACTACTAACACATATGTCTAACAATAGATCTAACACGGATGTGGCAGAGGGATGGAACAAATAACCAGCATATAAAGAACATATGCACTTACGCTTTGGCCAAAGCTAATTAAGCCAGGTTCTACTGGCAGGCAGAAGTATACAAATTGATAATTATCATTGCCCTCCCCTGAGTTTTCCACATTCAACACCCTCCCATAGTGTAAACATAATACGAATATAATTACACAAAAAAAAACTTTAAAATAAACATACACCACTAAAACAGTATTAATCAATATATATTCCCTCATTCATCCGAACATTTTGTTGCAAAGAAAATCTTACCACTCTTCAAGGTTTCAAATAGAAGGCAGAAGAACTACTCTACAGTATTCCACTCAGCCACAGAATGAAGAATTATTGTCTATTTACAACTCAGCTAACAATACCAAATTACATTCTGAAAAATATGCTCATCCAGTTACATAGGAACGTAACAACTCTTGCTAAACACAGATTGTACATTAATGTGTAGAATGGACAGCTCCAAGGTAAATACAGATTCTACATAAACGACAAAGGGACAACATAAAGTTATAAACAGATTTGAATCAATACCTAAACGTTTTGATTACTACAATGATTCAACTACAATGTTTAACACAAAAAAAAAACAAAAAAAAATGCATACTCTAAGACATTCCACAAAATGATTTCAGAGTCCAAACAGTTTTTGCCTTGTCCCGTCATAAGTATAATAGGGAACATAATGATTTGTTTGAGGCAAACTATTATGTTGACAGCTACTCGCACAAATAAAGCAATTAAGTGCTACGAGGTTCTTAATGATTTTTGCCTCCTCCTTCGGTTCACAATCGATTGAAAATAACATCTAAATACCGTAATAGCATGAAATTTTAAAAACATCTAAGAAGAAGTAATACGGAACCGCATATCCATGCTTCTAAACCAAGGAATTGAATAAATTTGGCCACACACGACAAGGTAAGCGGACGTCTGGGGAGTAACATTAGCTGATCAACACCCAACGACATAATAAAATAAACAGAGACATAATCCATGAGCCTCTCGCTGGTTTCCTAAAAGGCACGACAAGAGACAAGATAGGAATAGCGCAGATAGAATCAATGAAAGGTAGAGCTCTATATAACATGCGTGACTCTACACATAGCCGCGCATTCCCAATCCAGGACACCATAATATCCCTGAAGAGCACAAAAGAGAAAAAGAAATGTAGCTCCAGTCCGTGGGAAACAAATAAAGAAGGAATTGTTCTGTTAAGAGTACGTGTTCCTTCTAACATGCACAGGTCGCTTCAAGGTAGAGAATAGGGAGTAGCATGATCTATAACGCATCAGTCAGTGCAGATAGAATCTACTAAAAGGAATAATATAGCAGTCATACGATAGAGGGAAAGACAAAAAAGAAAACCCTTTACATGGTACTAAGTCTTATATTGCAATGGTCTAAGGTGGCATTTTGGCGGCATGTTAAAGTAAAAATGACAGCCTTCCACTATATGGCATGAGGTAAGCTGACTCAGCTCCCAAGTGGTGTGCTTAACTAGTACGGAGCAAAAAAGACAATACAAAACAATACAAAATATCCAACATAGACACAAAAAGTTTAGTCAATCACGTAGTTTACATAGACATCTGGTTGCTAGTAATGATTGGTACAGAGATTCTTAAAATTAACAACAGAATTCCTAGCAGTTTTTAATTCAGCAACGTATAATTTGCAGCATAGAAAGAACATGGAAAAACAGAGAATGTCTTGAGTTGTTAGCGCCTTGCTCTCCAGTCATTTCCACTTCTCTTCTGATCTCCCGTTTAGTTCTTCCCTCTTTTTCCTTCCGCATTCAAGAAGTCACTCCTCCTTCCATCTCGCGCATTCTCCCACAAGAATGTCGCCTCCCTCCTTTCAAGAATTCCCCAAAACTGATTTTCCACCTTTTTCGAGTGAGAAAGAGCATGCCTCCAAATATGGAGTGTGGTCTTTTAATACCTACGCCTCCACTCCCCTCATCCAACCATTTTTTGGTAATAAATAATAATAATTCATGTCCAAATCAATCATTTACATTCAACAAAACAAAATTAGCTGTAAAAACATATATTTCCAAAACATATACATTACAAGTGTAATTGCACATGAGCACACACAAGAACCATTATATTAATAACATCATTCACAGAAGTATTAGAGAGATAACAGTAAAATGTAAGATTTCATAAAAGAAACAACACAATGTTTTTAAGTGGTGTGTGCATGGATCTGACCAACCTAACCATCCGTACTTTCTAGAACTGGGAGCTAGCCTTCTCTACCTCAACCACACTCCCGCCTTCGTCCTGCATCCAAACAGACATACTCAAAACTAAAACACTGTATTAGTACATGATTAATCATTAATCAAAAGTTAAAAAATTTCATTTAAATGCCATTATCCATTCAACACATTTATTGCAATTACGTCTTAGCTCATCATATATGCATGAAATCATAACATGGACATCTATTAAACATCATGATATAATTAGCATCCTCACAATATTATTCATCATAACTTATCTAAGGTTCATAATTACCACAATTCAAAACAACAACGAGAAGATCAAACTAGAAAGCATAGCTTCTATGGAAAATGACGTACTCGAATCAAAGCGACTCAGTCAACATAGTCAAAATGTCGCATGACAAGTCCAAGAATATGGAGTTGCAAGGGTTGAGTCATGACATCCATCCCAACTAGGAGAAGACATCGACCCGATGTCACATCAAAATTATGCTAAAAAGAAACACACCACACAAAATATATATACATCATAGTGAATCAACAAAAAAACTATGAGAAGAAATGAGGAAAAGATCTGTGCACGTCCTCTGCATCCTCCCATGTAGCATTCTCAACAGAGAATTGGTCCCACTGGACTTTGTACCGCAACACATCTCTGTTGCGCACTTGGATAGTACGCTGATCAACAAGCCGAGTAGGCTCCACCTGCACTACCCCCGGCTCTTGAACCTGCAATGCATGCCAATCCAAAATATGTGAAGCATCTGGATGATAAGGTTTCAACAATGAAACATGAAAAACATTATGAATCCGGGCCAGAGCGGGTGGTAGAGAAAGTCGATATGCAACTGGGTTGATGACTTCCAAGACATCAAAGGGTCCCACATATCGCGGCACAAGCTTTGAAGCCTTGCCGAAGGATATGGAACTCTTATGGGGTCGCACATGCAAGAACTCTTTGTCCCCTGCTTGGAACTGTCTAAAAGTGCGGTTCTTGTCTGCATAGCTCTTCTATCAATCCGTTGCTTCCTTCAACCTATCTCGGATCAAAGCCATCTGTTCTTCCATCTCTCGTAACATATCAGGTCCAATCACAATCCTGTCCTCGATTCTGTCCCAACTGATAGGAACACGACACTTACGACCATAAAGTGCCTCAAATGGGGCCATACCTAGAGAAGCATGGTAGGAGTTATTGTACGCGAACTCTACCAAGGGAAGATACTCTTTCCACTTGTACTGCTGGTCCATGCAGTACATTCAGAGCAAATCCTCAACCACTTGATTCACTCTTTCTATCTGTCCATCTGTCTGAGGATGGTAGGTTGTGCTAAAATTGAGACGTGTACCCAAGGAAGCATTCAAGGTTGTCCAGAACCTTGATGTCATCTGAGTGTCTCTATCAGATATAATAGTCTCTGGTACACCATGAAGATGAAAAATCTCATGCATGAACTTCTTGGCCAATGCCAAGGATCCATCTTTCAAGCTTTCTGGAATAAAATGAGCCACTTTGGTTAGTTTGTCAACTACAACCAAAATGACATCGTGCCTCTGCCTGGTCATGGGTAAACCCTGTATGAAGTCCATACTAATGACTTGCCATTTATATTCTAGAATATCATGAGGGTATAGTAATCCTATTGGGTGCTCAGCCTTGACCCGCTGGCATTCCAAACACTGGGCTATGTAAGCTGTCACATCCCGCTTCAGCCCTGGCCAAAAATACAATGGCCTCAAATTGGCAATCATCTTATTTACCCCTGGGTGACCTGAAAATGGAGCGCAATGCATCTCCTCAAGTACCACTTTCCTCAACCCTGCACGGTTGGGAATGTACATCCTGTTCTGGTATCTCAAAATACCATCATCCTCAAAACTGTATCCGTCAAAATGGTAATCTGATGGATCATTCTGCAAGGCAGATTTGACCAACTCATAATGGTCATATTCGGGAAGATTAAGAAACACCTGCTCTCTCAGGCATGTCCTAGAGGTAGAGATAGCAGAAATGTGCCTTCTACTACTAAGAGCATCTGCTACTCTATTCTCTTTCCCTTTAATGTATTCAATGCCAAAATTGTATTCGCTCAAAAAATCTAACCAACGTCTCTTTCTGGCATTCAGATTGGGTTGCGTGAAAATATATCTTAGTCCCATATGGTCTGTCTTTAGCTCAAAAGGCTTACCCAATAGGTAGTGCCTCCACATCTGTAAAGCATGTACAATAGCAGCCAATTCTAAATCATGCGGAGCGTAATTAACCTCATGTTGTTTTAGTTTCCTGGACTCATAAGCCACTACTCTTTCATCTTGCATCAGCACACCACCCAAACCCTCACCTGAAGCATCTGTAATCACAGTGAACTGTCCATTAGGGTCAGGTACAACTAAAATGCGAGTGGATGTGAGCTTCTGTGTCAATAACTGAAAAGATTTCTCACATGTCTCTGTCCACTCGTACCGTTTCCCTTTTCTCTGTAGGGATGTAATCGGAGCAGCTATCTTGGAGAATCCCTCCACAAATTTTCTATAGTAACCAGCCAATCCCATGAAACTTCAAACTTTGCTCACATTGCTAGGAGTAGGCCATTCAAGTATAGCCTTAATCTTGGCAGGATCTACTACAATTCCATCTGCAGATATGATATGCCCTAGATAATGAATCTCTTTCTGATAAAATGAACACTTGGATAGCTTGCCATACAATTTCCTATCTCTCAGACGCTATAAGACTATCCGCAAGTGCTCTTCATGCTCCTCCATGTTCTTAGAGTAAATCAGGATGTCATCTATAAAAATGTCCACAAACTTATCTAAATAGTCTTTAAAAACACTATTCATAAGGTTCATAAAAGTGGCAGGAGCATTCGTTAATCCAAAAGGTAGGACAATGAACTCATAATGCCCATACCAGGTTTTGAAAGCCATTTTTGATATGTCCTCATCCTTAATCTGGAGCTGATGATAACCAGATCTCATATCAATCTTGGAAAACATAGTAGCACCTTTCATTTCATCAAATAACTCCTGTATTCGTGGAAGGGGATACCTATTTTTGATGGTCACTTTGTTGAGCATTCTGTAATCAATACATAGTCGCAAGGTACCATCCTTCTTTTTAACAAAGATCACCGGGGCTCCCCATGGTGATACGCTAGGGCGTATAAATC
>MU225835.1:254050-265680 GCA_018584345.1 Thuja plicata | reverse complement strand
CATCCTTCTTTTTAACAAAGATCACCGGGGCTCCCCATGGTGATACGCTAGGGCGTATAAATCCCTTGTCCAAAAGTTCTTGGAGTTGAACCTTCAGTTCATACATCTCGGTAGTAGCCATTCTGTATGGAGCCTTAGATTGTGGCTCAGTTCCCAACATCAAATCGATGGAGAAATCAAATTCTCTCTTAGGAGGTAATTCAGGCAATTCTTCTGGAAATACATCCTAGAATTCCTGTAGTAAGGGAGAATCATTCTCACTAGGAGTCGCGTCAATGTCCTTGACATGAGCTACATATAACATACATCCCTTCTTCTTTTCCCTTTTTAACTGCATAGCAGAAATCTGCCTCAGTTCTATAGGTCGCTTCACACCTCTTATTATCGTTGATCTTCCCTCATCATCAAAACATACAACTGACTTGTCTCTACAATCTACAACTGCCTTATGTTCAGTTAGCCAGTTGATGCCTAATATCATGTCATATGATCCCAAAGGGGCGACATAAAGATTGACTTGCATGAGAAAACTAGGAAGTTCCAACTCACTGCATTATAAACACTGCTCTACCCGACGCTCTGCCCTATTGCCATATTCTACAATCCAAGGTTCAGCCATAAATCTTGATCTAACTGAAAGCCTAGATACAACTTTAGGATCTACAAAGCATTCAGTAGCTCCTGTATCTATTAAAATTGAAACATTTTGACCGAAAAGCTTACCAGTCATCTGAATAGGGGTAGCCTGAAAATCAGCCTGCCTGTGATCAATGGTTGCATGAATGTGGTGCTGTGCTTGGAAGCCTTTACAATCTGAAAACTATGGGCATCTAGCAGTAAAATGATCACCTCCGCAGACATAACATCCATCTTGGGGTCCCTGTTTTCCCTCTGGTTTGTCCCTCCTATTCCCATACTTGCTGTAATAATCCCTGTTGTTTCCCTTATTCTGATTCTGGTTCTGAGAGTTCCTGTAGGAATTCCTTCCCGAATTTCCTTGTCCTTTTCCCTTCATATTTCTAATTTGTTGGAATCCACCATTATGTTGTTTATTATCCTGATATTTCCTTTTAAATCCCTGATTGTTATTGGACTTTTTATTAGTGTTCACCTTGGATAAACTCTGTAACCTTTGCTCCTACCTAAGAGCCTTTCTCAGTGCAAAATCCACGGTTTCTGGCTCATGCATTTCAACTTCGGTACCCACCTCAGGACGTAACCCTATTATGAACTTGTGAGTCCTGAATCGTTCATCCTGTTGGTACTGGGGAACATACTTCACTAAATGACAGAACCTCTCGTGGTATTGGGTAACTGTCAAGACTCCCTGAATCAAATTATGGAATTCTGCCACCTTCCTGTCAAAGAAAAACTGAGGTAACCACCTCGTATGAAACAACTATAGAAATTCCTCCCAGGATATCTCTCCTGGCTTAAGTTTATTTTCTGCCATCACATTCTCCCACCAAGTGGTAGCTTCACCTATCAGTTGAAAGGTAGCACACATCACCCTAGATTGTCTAGAAAAGTTTCAGACATGAAAGTATTTCTCCAAGGAAATGATCCATGCCTTGGCATCATCCCCAAGGGTCTTACCGCTAAAGGTAGGAGGTGTGACCTTTTTCAGATCTTTGCTGAGCTCCTCAGGTATCTTGCCCCTATTTTCGGCTACCTCTGCAGCCCTGAGATCAACATCTCTCTTCTGTTGTTCCTCTACCCTCCTATCCTCCTCCAATTTCCTTTGCTCCTCATTCTGACTAGTCTCATCCTGCCTACCCCTGATGTCATTCTTGAGGTGATCCATACATGCAACCTATTGTTGCAGGAGATTCCCTTGTTGGGTTAAAAGGGCTAAAATTTGATCTAGCCTTTGTTCAGGCTGTTCATTTGGACCATTACTAGATCCTGCCCTGTTGCTAGTTCTAGTGTTCATGATGACAGATTAAATCCTGCATCCACATAGAATACGCAGCTTCAGCAAGTAGTAAGCCAAAGCCCCAGAGTTAAACATATGCTCTGATACCACATGTAAAGACTGAATTTACCACAAAATGCCACATCACTTAATTAACAAAAAAATGGAAGAAGTCGACAAAAGAACATGGTCGACAATAATCAGAGACCATTCAAATTATAGCATATTCATAAGACAAAATATGATACACAGTTTCGACCTTCACATCGATATATCCAAGGTAACCTTAAGAATAAGTTGTACAATAAGCACATCATAAAGGATGAATATCTAGGTCATCAGATGACCAAAATTACTATGTCGATTACAATAAGGAAAAATCGACCACATGTCAAACGTCCAATCAAAATAAGTACAACAGAATAATTTATTTCAGTTAAGTGATACATAGTGATTTGGATGTCGACCTGCATGCCAGACATTAGCACATCTCAGTACATAGATGTAGCAAAGATATTAAGATATGAAGGAAATGATGCATAGAACAATCACAAAAGAATATACCTTGGACCTCGGTCCATCTGTATGTCCTTGTCTCCTTAGCCATCTGACACGCGTCAATCTGCTATCATGAGACGGGAGTGTGGCTCAGGAACTTTTATCCGCCCAACCACAAAGAGGTTAACTCCCTCAGGGTTCTTCCCGACACAAAGAACATGCCGACCCTTGCCCGAGAAGCCTAGCAACCGGCGCTGGAGAGTCAGATGGATCTAGTGCAGTCGTGAACATACTACTAACACATATGTCTAACAGTAGATCTAACACGGATGTGGCAGAGGGATGGATCAAATAACCAGCATATAAAGAACATATGCACTTACGCTTTGGCCAAAGATAATTAAGCCAGGTTCTACTGGCATGCAGAAGTATACAAATTGATAATTATCACTGCCCTCCCCTGATTTTTCCACATTCAACACCCTCCCATAGTGTAAACATAATATGAATACAATTACACAAAAAAAAACTTTAAAATAAACATACACCACTAAAATAGTATTAATCAATATATATTCCCTCATTCATCTGAACATTCTGTTGCAAAGAAAATCTTACCACTCTTCAAGGTTTCAAATAGAAGGCAGAAGAACTACTCTACAGTATTCCACTCAGCCACAGTATGAAGAATTATTGTCTATTTACAACTCAGCTAACAATACCAAATTACATTCTGAAAAATATGCTCATCCAGTTACATAGGAACGTAACAACTCTTCCTAAACACAGATTGTACATTAATGTGTAGAATGGACAGCACCAAGGCAAATACAGATTGTACATAAATGACAAAGGGACAGCATAAAGGTATAAACAAATTTTAATCGATACCTAAACATTTTGATTACTACAATGTTTAACACACAAAAAAAAAAATGCAAACTCTAAGGCATTCCACAAAATGATTTCAAAGTCCAAACAGTTTTTGCCTTGTCCCGTCATAAGTATAATAGGGAACATAATGATTTGTTTGAGGCAAGCAATTATGTTGACAACTACTCACATAAATAAAGCAATTAAGTGCTATGAGGTTCTTAATGATTTTTGCCTCCTCCTTCGTTCACAATCAATTGAAAATAACATCTAAACAGCAATAGCATGAAATTTTAAAAACAACATCTAAGAAGAAGTAATACGGAACCGCATATCCATGCTTCTAAACCAAGGAATTGAATAAATTTGGCCAGACACGACAAGGTAAGCGGACGTCTGGGGAGTAACATTAGCTGATCAACACCCAATGACATAATAAAATAAACAGAGACATAATCCATGGGCCTCTCGCTGGTTTCCTAAAAGGCATGATAAGAGACAAGATAGGCATAGCACAGATAGAATCAGTGAAAGGCAGAGGTCTATATAACATGCGTGACTCTACACATAGCCACGCGTTCCCAAGCCAGGACACCATAATATCCCTGAAGAGCACAAAAGAGAAAAAGAAATGTAGCTCCAGTCTGTGGGAAATAAATAAAGAAGGAACTGTTCTATTAAGAGTACGTGTTCCTTCTAACATGCACAGGTCGCTTCAAGGTAGAGAATAGGGAGTAGCATGATCTATAACACATCAGTCAGCGCAGATAGAATCTACTAAAAGGAATAATATATCAGTCATACGATAGAGGGAAAGACAAAAAAGAAAACCCTATACATGGTACTAAGTCTTATATTGCAATGGTCTAAGGTGGCGTTTTGGTGGCATGTTAAAGTAAAAATGACAGTCTTCCACTATATGGCATGAGGTAAGCTGACTCAGCTCCCAAGTGGTGTGCTTAACCAGTGCGGAGCAGAAAAGACAATACAAAACAATACAGAATATCCAACATAGACACAAAAAGTTCAGTCAATCACGCAGTTTACATACGCATCTGGTTGCTAGTAATGATTGGTACATAGATTCTTAAAATTAACAACAGAATTCCTAGTAGTTTTTAATTCAGCAACGTATAATTTGCAGCATAGAAAGAACCTGGAAAAATAGAGAATGTCTTGAGTTGTTAGCGCCTTGCTCTCTAGTCGTTTCCACTTCTCTTCCAATCTCCCGTTTAGTTCTTCCCTCTTTTTCCTTCCGCATTCAAGAAGTCACTCCTCCTTCCAGCTCACGCATCCTCCCACAAGAATGCCGCCTCCCTCCTTTCAAGAATTCCCCAAAACTGATTTTCCACCTTTTTCGAGTGAGAAAGAGCATGCATCCAAATATGGAGTGTGGTCTTTTAATACCTACGCCTCCACTCCCCTCATCCAACCATTTTTTTTGGTAATAAATAATAATAATTCATGTTCAAATCCATCATTTACATTCAACAAAACAAAATTAGCTATAAAAACATATATTTCCAAAACATATACATTACAAGTGTAATTGCACATGAGCACACACAAGAACCATTACATTAATAACATCATTCATAGAAGTATTAGAGAGATAACAATAAATGTAAGTTTTCATAAAAGAAACAACATAATGTTTTTAAGTGGTGTGTGCATGGATCCGACCAACCCGACCATCCGTACTTTCCAGAACTGGGAGCTAGCCTTCTCTACCTCAACCACACTCCCGCCTTCGTCCTGCATCCAAACAGACATACTCAAAACTAAAACACTGTATTAGTACATGATTAATCATTAATCAAAAGTTAAAACATTTCATTTAAATGCCATTATCCATTCAACACATTTATTGCAATTACGTCTTAGCTCATCATATATGCATGAAAACATAACATGGACATCTATTAAACATCATGATATAATTAGCATCCTCACAATATTATTCATCATAACTTATCTAAGCTTCATAATTGCCACAATTCAAAACAACAACGAGAAGATCAAACTAGAAAGCATAGCATCTATGGAAAATGACGTAGTCGAATCAAAGCGACTCGGTCAACATAGTCAAAACATCGCATGACAAGTCTAAGAATATGGAGTCGCAAGGGTCGAGTCGTGACACTTGACGCTGAAGCCATGCAAGACTGTATTATAAGTGTAATGATAGAAATCCTCTCTCCGGGAGTTCAGGCCAGCCCTAAAATCTTTGAGAGAAGATATCACAGATTTATACCATTGCTCGTGAGTGGAGAATTCTATGGGAATGACAGATCTATCCATTTGAATAATGTAATTTGAGGCATACTCTACAGAAGCTGTGTACTGACAAAAGAAACTGAAAGTCAAGCAAACTAACAGCGAACGAGAAAGACTCTAGCTTACATACATCTTGATGCCTACAACTACAATCCCTATAAAAAATATCATACTTCTCAAGCTCTCTTTCAGAGCATAAATCCAGGCTCAAGTTCAATGCAAGCTGCTCTCATTTATTCCAACCTGTGTCGCCATTAATTTTTCTTCTTTTTTGGAAGCAGATGTATGAATCCCTTTGTTTTAACGTCAACTCGCCAGCAGTTTATCCTTCAAGTAATTGTCACCTCCTTGTGATTTTCATTTAGCCTTAGCGAAATGGAGCATCAAACATTTAACCTATTTGAGATACTAATCTTATTAGTCCCTGTCGTTAAGGCAAGAGACTAATATTTTCATGTGCCTTTTTTCCAATTGATTTTCCCTCAAAAATCGTGCGAGAAACTTTAACCTATGGTTTTGGCCATTTCATTATATTAGTTGAATTTTTATTATATTATTTCTATTTTCTGATTGGAGGGAGCTATTTTTCCTGGTGGTTTTTTCTTTTATCAATCAACAAAGTCGGTTAAAAAATGCATTGGTTTGTAGGTGGCATTCAGAAAATGGTTCACGTGCATCGTCTATGCTTCCACATTTCGCATACATGCAGGGATAGGTGGGAGATGATGGCTCTGTTAAGGTAGCGTGAACTACATAACCCGTTTGCAGCAATTTTTGACAAAGTAGGATGTGGTGAATCATGTCGCTCCTATTATGTTATACACAATTTCCATCTCACCGTCTTCTTTGGCTGACATTTCAAGGATGATTGCTAGCCTACAATATAAAGACTGAAAAACTCACAAAGTATGCCACATAAGCTTTTAACATAATAAATCAAAAGTCGAATAGTCGAAAGACCAAGTCGACATCCCAATCAAATTATTGACTAATTTACACCAATGAAGTTCATACAAATGACCATCTTGTCGAAGTACAATGAATCTTTTAAATCAATTACGTACAATTACATGCCGACCAACTTGTCAGATATAGGAATCAAATATACAATTACATCGATACCATAAAATGATTACATCCAGAAGTGTCGACCAGCTTGTCGATCACTAGATAAAGTACAACATGAATAATGGAGAAAGAAGAGAAGAAATAAACACTGGAAAGTATCAAATCATCAGTTTCTGTCTCCTGAGCCTCAGACTGAGTCCCTTACGCTTCCTCGAGAACAGAGGTGTGGTCCAAGCGCTTTTACTACCCAACCATGGAGTGGTCAGCTCCGGAAGTGATGAGCTTCCCCGGGGTTCTTCCTGACACGAAGAATGCCCCGTCCCTACAACGAAAGCCTAGCTTCTCGCTACTGGCAGATTCAGATGGTCTTAGTGCAGCCGTGTAACTTAACCTACAAGCACATATGCCTACAGTAGGTTCTATACAATGGATGTAGCAAGGGGTATAAATAACCATGCATGTAAATAACAAATGCATTCACTTTGGCCAAAGTAAATTTTATTCCAGATTTGAACTGGCAGGCAAACAAACATTTACCCTCCCTTGTTTCTCTACATTCGGCACAACTTCCATCCTAGTTGATACATTCCCGAAACACATCAACATTAAATTAACAGCACCATAGAATCATAATTCAATTAAAAACAAAATAGCATGCAAGGCAAGGAGTCTCACTACGATAAGTCATATGCACACAAAGATCTCTATGTTTAAAAGTGCTCTGCAAAGAAGTTTCTTATCTCTCTCTCTCCCACACACATACACACACATATATATATATATATATATATATATATATATATAAATATAATATATATATCAAATGCAATACACAGGTTCGTGATTCCATAATTCAATCCAGCAATTTAATTCTAAACCACATTGGCTGGAGAATGAAGACCTTATTAATCGATCAGTTGAATGTAATGACACATGTTTGGGACGTCACAGTTTTCCTTAGACATCTAAATAGCTAATCTAGTTTCAAAATAACACAATTTCTAATGTATAAATGAGACTTATAATTATGGATACTTCTTAATTAAATAAACAAACAACACCACCACTGATCAACTCAATGTCAAAATATACTAAGCGTTTCAATAACAGGTGTGTTTTACTTAATGGTTGTTAGTGCAGCAAAAATGAAAGGAATTCAGTAACAATAATATTGCAAGGCGTTCATCATCCATTCTGTACTATAAACTAATCCACTGTTGTAAGTTTTTACCCAGTTTGCTCTATTTTTCTGCATACTGAATTTAATTTCCAATTTTTTTTTTAAACAAGAGGAAAGAATTTGGGTGATAAGTACTTTATCAAATCAATAAATGATTGGAAGATTGTTCATCAGATTGCTACCCTTCTTTACACGCATACAAGCAAGAATGTCAACGGAGAAAACTTGCGAAACTAAGCAAACATAAAAAAAATAATAATAATGAAATTGATAAAATAGTTTTGTTGAGCTCAATCCATTAAATGTAAACTTCAATTGCAAAGTGACTCTCATCTCTAATACAATGGAAAAATATCATGCGAAAGTTTCTGCCAGCTAAGGAAAATCCATGAAGCTATGTTCGTTCACTGTTGAGAGTATGGAATAATCAAAGAGCTGCTAGGTGTCGATGAGTTGGGAGAAAACTGGATGACATGTAGATTTCCCAAAACTTTACCCAGCACTTGGCAATGAATAGCTTAAAGTGGCTAAAATCAGGAATGATTTCGTAATATAATTTCAAAGCAAACACACGACACATGCAAAAAGTTAAAGCTAACAAAGAAACTTAACAAGATAAGCATTGCATTACCACAAAGAAAAGTAATTACAAACAAAGAGAGAAGGTTTTGGAAGCTGAAATAGTGCTTCTGAACACTTTGGAATCCGATGTGGCTGTGTATCCTTATCGACTACGCTATATACATATTCTCACATAAACTTGGAAACGCTACTATAAATGATGAAACATGCACAAAAGTATGGCACTGATTTATGCACTGAGGAGCAACAATACAGCGAAAGACAGGCATTTATGAAGATAAAAAAAAATGGTGATCCCAAACGTTTAAAATATAAATGCCTAAAACAGGGCAATCCGCAAGTGTAATGAGTACATATATTTGTTTAGTTGAAAATTTCAGTTTCCACTTGAATATGGTGTTAGGGAAACAGGAACAGTTTTGCTACTGACGTTTATAAATCTGTTCTCTAACTCTAATCTGTAGTATATATAAAACGACATGAAATAGAACCATCATTTGACATAACTCCAAGTATTGTTTTAGGGAAACACAAGACAAATCTCCAATTAGAGCCCCTATTTGGTTGTGAAGTAAAATATGGACTTCTATTTCCAATTAATCTGCATTCGAGGACAAGTATGAACCACTGGTAGCATTACAAAGAACAATTTGAGACCATGCCAGTTTTATTTTAATTTTATTTAAAATTTCAGTTCACAAAATCGTATGAACATAGAGTAAGGTCAAACTGATATGGATGAATGCGGAAAAAAAAATGTAGTCTACTATCCACACAATCATACGGTAAATTTTGTTTTCCAAAAGGAACGGCAAGAACAGGAATAGAAAGTTCCTACCTGGACAATGGAGCTGAAAATTCACTTCAGGGTATTTGTGTGTCCCTCTTTTCCCACTTTACTATGCTATCTGGTTCCTGTTACTTCCCTTACGGTGACTGTGGAAATGGAAGACTCTGCAAACAAACCCCCCTCTTCCTTTTCTTGTTCTTCGAAAATATTTTGACTACTTCGCATGTCAATTTTTTTTTTTTTTTTTCAGAATCCAAACCCAGTTCCCCTTTTCCAGCTACTTCCCTTCCCATGCATGTTCACCAAAGATCCCCCCATAATGAAAAGTTTATTGGCATTAAATCAACACTCCCCCAACTGATTCTTGATTTACTTCAGTAAAAAAAAAAAGTGAAAACAAAAGGATTAAAACCCAATTTATTAATGTTTTAGCATCTTGGTACACAATTTCTTTTTCTCCGTTGTACACCATACCACATTGGTTATAAAATATAAGTGAATTCCTAACACATTTAAATTAGTATAATCTGATTCACATTCCATTTAGATAAAATAAAAAAATAAAAAAATCGCACATATTATTTCCATTCATTTAGCATTAAACACTCATAGCAACACTAATAAATATTTATAAGGTGGTGTGTGCGGGCTCTACAGCATCTGAATCTAACACTAGGTGGGGAGCTAGATCTCTCTCCTCGACCACACCCCTGTCCTCCGACCTGCATCCACTCAAACACTCGACAAGACAAACCACCATCAGTAATTCACATACGAAATATACCTTCACAATTAAATAATCATTTTAAATTTGCAACATATTACCAATTCCCATCTCATTTCATTAAATAATTACCAATTCCATAATTACCAAGGCATGTCGATTCATCAAGTCGGCATAAATCTACTTAACGATCCGCATAATAAGGAGTCACAAAGCCAGTTGTGACATACAAATTCTTAGGATTTTACCAGAAATTTATGGGAAAAATTGAGATCACCATTTGTAAGTTTTATCGTACAGTTGTATTTGCTCCAAATTAACAGTCTGAAATTATGTTATTAATGATATTTGTGCTTTCAACTGAAAATTAAACAATTATGATGGAGAATGTGAATTTATGTGTTATTTAGGGTGTAGCTCTGGGATTTCCCAAAAAAATTGTGAGGTACATAATTCTCACCAAATCTATCAAACTTCAACTTTGCAGCTCTGGTCAATCCATCTGAATAACTATTTAGTGGAGTTTGTTCTGTGATAGTAATTTAAAGATTTTGATGGTACAGGTTGAGTGTCGAGCAGGGGATGTGAATCTCAACACCTTGGCTCAATTCTGAGTGTCTTCTTAAGCTGAAGCAACCACTTGTGTTGCAGGAATTTGTTAACCACAGAGGAGTAATGTATAAGGTTAAAGTTGCGGGAGATTATGTGAAGTGTGTGAAGATCTTTAATTGGGCAATTTTCTGAACCAGATTCCTTTTAAGCGCACTAGTAATCGTCCAAGGTAAGCAGAACATGTAGGAAAATAGGTTTTTAAAATCACATACACAGTTTTAGATTGGCATATCTCCAACTTTGCATTTTTTATTTGTTCTCAGGCGTCCCCCTACACTTTTCTGTATTGTGAGTACTAGTCCTGCAAAATGAACAATATACAGTACTAAGAACTGAAGAGTCCTTCTGCAATATAGGACAGTGCTGAGAAGGATGGCCATATGTTCTATAAATCTAACAATATTTCACAGACCTTTATGGGAAAGCTATTCAATCAGTAACATCTCCCATCGTCATCCTCAGTCATGTTTGTGTAAATACTTTTATTACCTTTCTAGTTATAGTTGTTAACACTTTGTAGATTGACCTATTTATTCATAAGCTTCAGCTTACATAGCTATTTCAGATATTTGTCTCACTGAATGTAGTTGAAATGTGTATTCACTTTATGAAACATCTTTTCACACACACGTGCCACTTACTAGTGTTGACACTCAATTTTTCTTGATGACAAAAAGAGACTGGCATATTCGGGCATCCTAAGATGGTGATTATGTTTACTGGGTCCTACCAATTCTGCTGACTAACAACATGGTTGATGACAACACTTTGTGTGACTCAGCATTGAATACATTGCTTTATGCTCCATGTGGACCGGTTTGAACTGTCCTTCATTACGAATGTCAAATTCTATCTTTTACGGTTGTGGATTTCAAATGTTTATGAATTTGGATAAAGTATTTTGTAAAAAAGGAAAAAGTGAATATCTCAGCAACTTATGCGATGAGGGTTTCAAACCTCTCTTTTTGGTGCCGTCATGAAAATATTTGCAGCTGATCTTGTGAACGGATACCTTGCAGTTACAATTTGGTTTGTTTTTATTATGTTACTCTTCAGCAGAAAATATGCAATATTTTCTTTTGCGGTTATCTTTTTCAGATCTTGCAGGATT
>MU225835.1:222793-239105 GCA_018584345.1 Thuja plicata | reverse complement strand
GACATTCACATTGTAAGAAATGAAAATTTTGAATAGCCAACTCGTAACTAGTTGTCGTTTTCTTTCATTGACAAGAAACAAATATCAAAACAAAGTGGTTCATAAATTTACTTCTAATAAAAATTAACAACAGAACCTTGAAAATAACTTGATAATGCATTTAGGCTCTAATCAAAATCTTAAGAATTAATAAATTTATGAGGATGTAGGGATTGTAGTCGTAGACATCAAGATAGATGAATGTTAGAGTCTTTTTCATCTTCTATTATTTTGTTTGATTTTAATTTTTATTTTAAGTATGCCACTATGGTAGAGTATGCCTCAACTTACACTATTAGTATGTATAAATCTATCATTCCTTAAAGAAATCATGGACAAAGGAAAAACCCATCAAAATGAATTCAGTTGTATAGGACCTTAGTATTCAATTTATATAAGAATACATTATAAATGTTATGTATATTATAGATAGAGTTAGTTGTAGCATTAATGATAGACAAGTGAGAGAGCATGGCCCAAAGAAAAATTGGATGGATTTTTGGGTCTGTGTATAGCCAGCTAAATTTGATACTAGTCTTTCTGGTCAATGTTGACAAACCATTCTATATCCAATATAGGTGATAATTAATTTACACCTACTATAATCCTCCCATTAATTAATTCTACCAATTAATCTAAATATCCTCCCATAATCTAGAAATGATGGGTCCTGGATAGATGACGAAGGAGCATCCTAGGATCTTTGGCAATCCCTCTAAACCAAAAAATAATGTTTTCTTTTATTCTTTATCTTGTTTGGAGAATACTTGGGAAGAACTCTGTTGCTCGGGTCTGTCACTCGGTCATGCTTGTTCCAAGTTGGTCTCTGGTTCTCGGGTTCTATTTTTTGGGCATGCTTGTTCCGAGTTCATTTAATGTCACTCAATTTTTATTTGCTATTGCTCAGGGTGTTCTTTTCCTAAGACACTTTGTTTCTTTGTCATCCTTTTCCTGAGTTGTTTATTTTGGAGTTGGATCTGATGGCCGACTTTTGCATTGAATTTTGATTGCGGCATTAATGGTGGATCTCTCATTGGAGATTGTGTGGACCTAAATTAGGCTCTGGGGTTTCTCAAATCTTTATTTTGTAGGTCGACCTAATTGGTTACCTTGTATTTAAGTTATATTTTTTTCTTAATCTAGGGCATCAGATTTGAGGGAGCAGATCGAAGTGTTGGATCTAAGAATCTGGATCAAGAGTTGTATGTCTCACAGAAGATCTGTAGTAGATCTTGAATTCTATCTTTGTCTTTGGCTGTAATTGGGAAGGCCTTACAACCTGACATGTTGAATGTAATTGATATCTGAGATAATATTTAAGTGAATGTTGATTATATTTTTGTGTATTTAGTTGTTTCTACTGTTATGGTTATTTGGTGTAAGTTTGGGTAATCCTTCATTGGATCCTCCATTCTTGACTGCACCAATAAAAGTCCTTTTAGGTACCCATTTATAACCACTTATCAAATTTTATCTCACATATTGCTTCCTCTCACCATAATCACCTTGGGTTTTATAGGTTTACCCCTAACAAATACAATTCTAAAGTGGTTTCAATCTCACCACAAACTTTTCACTCAAATGGGTATGCCAACCACAAACCTCACATACAAGTGGTTTTAGTTGACCATGAACCTCTCAACAAGCAATTTTGGATTACCCAGAATCTCGCACATACATGGTTCCATTGACCACAAACTATCATGATGGGTAACTATCATCACTCCAAGATTTTATCCTTTTATACCTATATCAAAATTGACTATTAAGTTCATAAAAGTAACAAATAATTCTTAGGTGATCTACTAAGTTTTGTCTAATGATGTACTCTCTACCACTCTTTCAGATCCCTAATGGGATCTATAAATGAGGACCCTATGTGGGTTTCCCCAATGTACCCACTTCCTAAGATCGTGGATCTCACTTTGATCCTTTCTTTGATTACTCAGGATGTGGAGGTTAATGACATTAATTTGTCATTAGTATGCAACATCACTTTCGGTAAGCATACACTGAAAGACAGGACAAAGAACAAACCAAAAATGCAGATATAAGAGATCACCAAAAACTACTAAGTACAAAGAAAACCGATGACACAATTTTTTTTTGTGTAAACCAAAAATGAAAAATGGAAAAGATAAAGAGGAACCCAAAAGTAGAACTCGACAAGCAGGTCATAGTGAAAACCGAGAGAACAGTTAAAGAGGAAACTGAGAGATGAGTTCAAGGAAGGAACCCGAAAGATAGTCAACTGATTTAAGAGAATAACCGACCATTAGAAACTAAAAGTCAATTGTAGCCCGCAAAAAGTGGATCTTACTTCCACGTCAGATAAAATAGTCATGTTCTATTTATAGAGTCTTGATTTGTATCTTTTAACCTTTATGCCTTAAGTTATCAAATGTTTATCTAACCATCTGTTCTATACTATCTTGATGCCAGATATATCAATTCATAAACTTAACCATACATGTGAACATTCATAGAAACATTCATTAAGGTAATTGACACATAACACAAGATATGATATCGCAGAAAACTCTTGTTAGGAAGTAAAAACTACGGTAGGGATGACACCCACAAATTCTTCACTATCTATAGATTGGAAGGGTCTGGTTAAGGCTTACAATTTGATCACTTCTGATTATCTACCTGGTTAAGAGTATATATGGAGACCTGTTAAAGTCTACTTAGTTAAGATCTTTAGCAACACTATTGAGTGTGCACTCGGTTAAGAGATTTATAGTTGGAATGTCAAACCCACCTTCCTTGAAAGGATTTTTACACTTTGATTCACTTGTTAGAATAAAAGAAAATTACAATTTGACCCGGTGTATGCAATCTCCTATTTTTTATTATAGATCCATTTAATATTACATGAATAAGTATTTCACCTAATGTGATTGAATAATACCTCTGATTCTCGGTAGTCTTTGTTCTTGGTTCTTGCTAACCAAATTCACCTTTTGTTGTTCTAGTTCATGAAACTTTTAATCTGATCCATAGATGTGCTTGTATGATTCATTCATCCTATCATCCATTCTCACATCATACATTAATGATTGATTGAATCATCTATTTATAAGATAGATTGACCTAATCATGTTTCATGTAAACAATGTTAACTCTAAGATCACAGGTTTATAACTTTACCTTGATCTCCTAGTCTATGTGTTTTAAATCAATTAAACTGAGAAAAAAAATCTGGAGAAGAGATTCAAACAATGATGAAGCTAGATCGAACAATGCAAATGGTGACACCCCATCCAATGGATTTGGTGACATCACTACCCCCACCTAAGCTGAACAAGTAAGTATGGAACTACATTAAACTATGTATTACTTTACATCAGTTCCATAATATGTTTATGAAATGAAAAATTAGCATAAGAAAAGATGCATCATAATAAGGACTTGTTAAAATCTATGATAACTATTCTATCATGTAATACATACCAAAATCCATCAGTATACACTCAAAGCTAAAACTTCCTACACTTACCAAGAAGTGTCAGTTAACATGTAAAAGAAAAGTTGCTAGTATAAACCGAGAATCATCGGTAATCAAGCAAAGTGAATAAGTTGTTTGCACACAACACCGAAACCTGTCGATAAAAGAAAAGAGTTAAATGACCACCCCAAAACATCACATTGTCACCAAAGATAAGTTAATTTTCAAACTGACAAACTTTGTCTTCAAACACCAAGGAGTGGATGAGCATTAATGACTCACTTTTTAGGGCAAATGCCTATAAAAGGGCGACGGAAGGGTTTCATTGTTCACCACAACTAGAGTAGAGTGACAAGAGAAAAAATTGAGCAAACAAAAAGTAGCATCATAGAGTGAATTCAACATAACCTAGAGCATTCCAACAAATCAGTGATCACTATAGGTGTAAACAGTAAGTTACTACAACGACCGAGAACTTTGTTTACGCATTTGTCAGAAAACCCTAAATTTATCTGAAATAATGGCCATGACCTTAAGTACCACCAAGAAGAAGAAAATCAAGAAGGATGAGGTTAAAATCATCAAGAATTATGTATGTAACGAACCACATTACAAGATTTACGCTGAGGTTTCTTCACAACCTGACAATGTTGGAGCATTCTTGCGAATATCAGCTAGGTTTTTCTCATTGAAGACGTGCGAGCTTACATCCACTGCAAGATTTTAGAAATTGGTGATTTAGAGGTGGAACAAGCTTACAAGAAGCTATGTAATGAAGATGGATCCATAAAAGATGAACAAAAACATATATAGGTTAAAGGGCTCACTAATGCCCTATTGTTCTTGAAGGCATTCGAAATTGAGTTGATTCAGTTAGTACTGAGCCGAATGTACAATCTCAAACTATGGCTGGATGAGCCTAAGATGATAACCCAAGATGCTATCCATGCACTCACCAGTTATCTTGTAACCGAGAAGGTAAAAGCATTGAAACATCCACCCAAGGCTGAGATTGAGAAAAACACTGGAGTAAAATGTGATGGCAGAGGACTAAAGGTATCTACTATAATCGATGATGAACTTAAATTCAGAGCATGTGTTCTAGGTTAAAAATTATTCCAAGCAAGCAGGATGAACAACATAGCATCCAGTGCAGTAGATACATCATACAAGATTGTAAAGAAAGGTACTTAGTTTGATCTGTCGGCACTTCTACTGAGCGAGCTAGAAGAAAACTTGAGAACTATAAGAAATGCTAAGACAAATACATGTAATTTTTGATCACTTATGATGTGCATTTTCTTTTACTTTCAAGAAACATTTCCATCAGTAGATGTAAAATGGGATACCACAAAATTGGTCACCATGCAAATTAGTGAACACATAATGGTGCAGGAGCACCCTAAGGTCTTTGAAAGATCTTTTTGGTCATTTTGGCTTGTAGGTTGGTTTAGCCAACCATCAGTGAGTAAGAACTATGGTATAAAGTCCTAAGTGTGTCTAAGGTGTGATAAGGGTTGAGTAGTTGTTGAGGACAAGTTGCATCTAGGGGTCTATATCCTTAGAAGTCAACCAAAAGGTCAAAGGGTTGACAAAAACTCCAAAATGGAGTGGCATTTAAGTTTTTAATGTTTTAAAGTGTTTTAAGCTCATATGATAAGTTTTAGGACCAAGTTGGGCCATTGGAATTGATAAAATGTCATTTTGACAAAAGATGTAAAATTTGTCATGACAACTTCTGCAACTTTGCAAAGTTATCATGACAACATTTCCTAGTTTTTAGGAATTGGCTTTAATCATGCCCAAATCCCAGCATGAGGGTTCAGAAATGTGGGAATAGGATATATAAGGTGGAACAAACCCTAAAGTGACAGTTAGAGTTCATTGTGTACTGACTGTGTGTTGAGAAGCAGGGATTTACACTATATTTTTGCAGATAGATCCATCATCCAATACTTTAATGGAGTGAATGGGTTGAATTAATGCATTGAGAGTGGTTTTTGTGTTATTTTCTAAGTCTCTGTGGCATTGGTTTGATCATTTAATCTCAATGGTTAACATTTTGTAAATTACTTAGGTTTTACTGGGTCACTGTCCATTTTTAGACCAGTCATGTAAATAATGGCTTTCCTTGGAGTTCCCGTGGTCCAAATTCTTATGACCACTTGGAATCAAGTAAAGAATTGTATATATATTGTACATATGGTGTGTGGAGTGTGTATGTGCAAGGAAGACATGAGAACATTCAGGCCCTAGGCGAGTACTGGTTATTCTGGCTAGGGGAACTGAATAGAGCAGAGGCAATAAAGATTGCTTCGTGATTGCTGTTTGCAATCATTGGTAGAGGAGTGTAGGGGCATGTAATACAGATGTGTTGATGGAAAGAGAAGATCATAGGAGATGGTTAGAGAAATTAATGAAAGCCAAGAAGCCAAACTAGTGCTCATGCCCTAGAAACCCTCAATTTTAGGGGTTTGGTGAAAGTTCAGTGTGCGGACAAGGTGGGGATCTAAGACCTAGTGAATCTTTAAGCCTAGGAAAAAACCACAATGAATATGTAATTAGTTTCCAAGGGTGTTAAGGGGTTTTGAGGGGAAATGCAATTTTTCAATGTTTAGGAGGGCTAATAGGCCTAAAAAGGCTACAAGGCCTAGAACACTAGAAATCTTGAACCCGATTGGAACTAGGGTGAAAGATCCACAAGATTGGATCTAGGGGAGTTGAAAGAGACTTAAAGGAGGTCAGGAATTCAATCCCAAAGAAGCTAGGATAGATGGAAAAGTAGATGACCAAGAAAAACCATGGATGAGAAGGACTACGGTGAAGGATCTAGTGGGAACTTGGACTTGTTGGAGAGCTCCTAGTGAATTAGAGGAACATATAGGAATCCTCTAGTTAGGGTGGTGATAGGAACCCTAAGAAGGACCAAGAGAAGGTCTAGTAGAGAGAAAGAAATCTCTAGGAGTGGGAGCTCCCCATCAAATTGGTATCAGAGCCATTGAAAGGGTTGGGAGTTGATTGGTGTATGTCAAAGAGGAGTGAATCCATAGGTGAGAACATCATCGTGACTAATGTCAAATTGGCAAGGGACTTGTCAGAGAAGCAAGACAAGAATAGGGTTCTTGAAGAAGAAATGGAAGAAATCAAGATAAAGATGGCAGAGGTTGTAGAGACAACCAATAAGATGAAGGAGCAGATGAGTGAAGATAAAGATAAGGGGAAGAAACCAGTAGAGGAGGAGATAGAACCAGAGCCTGACCCTCCTCTACATGAGGAACCATTTCTCAAGGAACTCAAAGTATTGAGTGGAATGGCTCTAGAAGGAATTCTAGTTTTCTCTGGTAAGATGGATGTAGAGATGGTTATGGAATGGATCAAAGGTATGGAGAACCACTTCAAATATGATAGAATCATAGAAGCACAGAAGGTAAAGATAGCCAAATCTAGGCTATGAGGACAAGAACTCACATGGTAGAAGTTCCTACAAGAAGAAAGGGTGAAAGAGGGCAAGAAGCCCATAGAAAATTGGAAATAAATGGTGGCAAAAGTGAAGGAAAACTACCTTCCATAGGACTATGACATTTAGCTACACAAGAAGAGGCGCAACCTTAGGTAAAAGGACCTAGATGTGCCATCATTAACTGAAGAATTTTAGAAGCTTTGTCTTGGATCAAGAATACAGGAGATAGAGAGAATCAAGGTTGCTCAGTACCTTAATGGATTAAGGTGGAATATATAAGAAGAACTCAGTCTCTTTACCCTAACTTCCATTCATAGTTGTTTCCAAATGGCTTTGAAATTGGAAGAGAAACTTGGGAAGAAACAAGACTCTAACTCTAGAGGAAGAGGAAGGGGTAGAGACAATAAAGGTGGCCATAGAGGAGGCACAAGTGGAAGAGGCAATAACATTAGGACCCAAGGTGAATCTAGATATATAGAGCAAGGACATGAGAGAAGAAATAGATGTGGATACAATAGAGGAAGGGGTTCTTATAACAGTGGAAGAGGAAGATTAGGGGGTTTTGGGAGAAGTTCTCACTTTTCTTCCATGAAATGCTACAACTATGGACAATTGGGATACCCTACATATAGATGCCCTGACAAACCCTCAGCTTCACAAGGAGAGAAAAAGATATCCTATGTCCAAGAAGAGGATTGTTCTAAAAAAATCAGAGGTGAGCCTAGATTCAGAGAAGGGAGACCATCTCATGTTGAGAAGAATATTGATCAAGACACCCACCAAATATGAACATAATAAGAGAAGGGCTCTTTTTAGAGTCAAATGCAAGATATTAGGGAAAGTGTGCAAAGTTATCATTGATTCAGGGTCCACAGATAATTTTATATCTGAGGAGGCACTAGAGAAGTTGAAACTCACCAAAATTCCACATGTGTGTCCCTATAAAGTTACATGGTTAAATAAGGGGCAAAACATCTTGGTAAATGAGCAAGTGTGGTTAGATTTTACCATTGGTAAGTATCAAGATAAGATAGTTTGTGATGTGTTTCCAATGGATGCATGTCATATGTTGCTTGGCAGACCATCGTAGTATGACAGGGAAGCTGTCCATAATGGGAAAGAGAACAAGTACTCCTTCAAGAAAAATGGGGTAACTTTTAAAATCCAGTCTTTGTTAGAGGAAGACATAGTGGAGAAGACAAAATCCAATACATTTTTGATGAGTGGGAAGGAATTCCTAAGGGATATGAAAGAGGAAGGATTTGGCTATGCAATCATGTTAAAGACAAAGGAGGAGGAGACTCATAAGAAAGCACCTATGCCAAAGGAAGTGAAACAACTGTTGGATCAGTTTAAGGAAAGAATATGTGAGGGTACACTAGATACACTACCACCAAAGAGGGAGATAATTCGTGAGATTGACTTTGTACCAGGAGCATCTTTACCAAACAAGGTTGCATATAAAATGACACTGGAGAAAAATAAGGAGATAGCCAGGAAAGTACAAGAACTTTTGGACCAAGGGCTGATCAGAAAGAGAATAAGCCCATGTATTGTCCCAGTGGAGTTGGCTCCTAAGAAGGGAGGTAAGTGGAGGATGTGTACTGATTCTAGGGCAATAAATAGGATAACTATTAGATATAGATTTCCTATTCCTAGGATAGGAGATTTAATGGATTGTTTGGGGGGTGCTAAGTACTTCTCTAAAATTTATTTAAAAGGTGGGTACTACCAAATTAGGATGACGGAAGGTGATGAGTGGAAGTCAGCCTTTAAGACTATAGAGGGGTTATATGAATGGTTATTTATGCCCTTTGGGCTTAACAATGCACCTAGTACCTTTATGAGAGTGATGAATGAGGTCTTGAAGACTACATAGGTGTATTTTTAGTTGTCTATTTAGATGACATCCTCATTTTTAGAAAGACAAAGGAGGACCATATGAGACACTTGGACTTAGTATTGAAGAGGTTGCAGGAAGAAAAGCTCAACATCAATCTTGAAAAGAGTGAGTTCATGAAGGAAGAACTAGTCTACCTAGGATTTGTAGTTTCCCAAGGTGACTTGAAATTTGATAAAGACAAAGTAGATGCCATATTGAACTGGCCTACTCCTAAGATAGAGACTAAAGTTAGGAGCTTCCATGGGTTACCCCAATTCTATAGGAAGTTTATTAGGAGATTCATTGAAATTTGTGCTTCATTCCTAGAGACCATTAAAGGAGGGTTGAAAACCAAATTTGTATGGACCAAGGTAGCTATTGAGGGGTTTGAAAGGTTGAAAAGAGAAGTAGCCACTCAACCTATATTGTTGTTACCAGGTTTTAACAAACCTTTCATAGTAGAGTGTGACGCAAGCAGCATAGCAGTGGGGGTTGGCTTAAGCCAAGAAGGCATGCCTATGGTATTTTTCAGTGAGAGATTGAATAAGGAAAAGTCTAGGTACTCTTCCTATGACTTCAAGCTATATGCTCTTGCACAAGACTTAAAGAAATGGAGACACTATTTATTGCCTAAAGATTTTGTTGTCTTTACAGATAACCAAGCATTGAGATATATCAATACTTGAGACAAACTTAGTTTGAGGCACATCAAATGGATGGATTTTTTGCAGTCATACACCTTCACTATTAAGCATAAGAAGGGGGTATAAAATAAAGTTTCATATTCCCTTAGTAGAAGGATGGTTACAATACAAGAGATTCAGTTGTAGAGTATAGGGGTATAAGGGTTTAAGGAACTTTATGAAGGAGATGTAGACTTCTCAGTGATCTACAAGGTGTGCAAAGAGTTTGACAATCACTTTCACAGTGAGTATGCAGACTACACTCTTCAAAATGGATTTTTTTTCAAAGGGAAACAATTATGTGTTCCAAGGGGTTCCATGCAGGAGAACCTCATCCAAGAAAAACATAATGGGAGTTTAAGTGGACGCTTTGGATTGAACAAGACTTTGGATCTAGTGGAGAGGTTCTATTGGTGGCCAAAAATGCAAAGGGATATAAGGAGATATGTAGAGTAGTATGGGGTGTGTCAAAAATAAAAAGGAAATTCATCAAATGTAGGCTTATATCAGCCATTTCCCATCCCAATTAGACCATGGGATTGCATCAGTATGGATTTCATTATGGGACTACCTAGGACAACTACTAGTTTAGACAGTGTGTTTGTGGTAGTAGACAGATTTAGCAAGATGAGCCATTTTATCCCATGCAAGACAACACATGATGCTAGCCATATTGATCATTTGTTCTCTAAAGAGATAGTGAGGATACATGGCTTGCCAACAAGAATAGTTGTAGATAGAGATGTGAAGTTTATGGGATATTTCTACAAGACACTTTGGAGAAGGCTAGGAGCCAACTTGTCACATAGATCAGCTTATCATCCTCAAATGGATGGCCAGATAGAGGTGATCAATAGGGTACTTAGAAATTTTTTGAGATGTTTGACCAAAGAATATGGACAAAGTTTGGAGAAAGTGATCCCTCAGGCAAAATTTTCCTACAATGATAGCACAAATTGGACCACAGGTAAGAGCCGATTTGAAAATGTTTATGGGTTACACCCAAGGGGTGTACTTGAGTTAAGAGACCTACAAGGTTATGAAGACACTAGTGGTCATGCTGATGATTTCTCTCAGTCAATGAGAGAGGTACATGAATAGGTTAGGAAGACATTAATGGAGGCCATCCATAAGTTGAAATCCAAGAGAGATGAGGGAAGAAGAGATCTGCAATTTGAAGTAGGTGATCTAGTAATGGTGTTTTTGAACAAGGCTAGGCTACAAAAGGGGATACCTAGTAAGTTGCAGATGAAAATGATTGGGCCTTGCAAGGTGTTGGCCAAGTATGGACCCAATTCCTATAAGGTGGAGCTACCCAAGGAGATGTCAATTTCTCCAATCTTTAATGTGAAGGATTTGATAAAGTATAAAGGACCATAAATGGATGAAGTGTAGTACAGTACTGAGGTGAACAAGGATGTGGGGGATTTGAAGACTCTGGATCAGATCAAATCACAAGTTGAAAGGAGAGTGGATTCAAGAGTGAAAAAGAAGACCATGCATAATATCTATGTGGAACATCTAGTGAAAGGGAGGCAAAAAACAGAGTTAGAAGCTACTTGGATAACTGAAAGTGACTTCAAGAAACATGGAATCAGTGAGGAGTTCTTGACATCATGTGTATCCTAACTTGTTTGTTGCAGGGGTAGAATGGTACAGGAGCACCCTAAGGTCTTTGAAAGATCTTTTTCGTCATTTTGTCTTGTAGGTTGGTTTAGCCAACCAGCAGTGAATAAGGACTATTTTATAAAGTCCTAAGTGTGTCTAAGGTGTGATTAGGGTTTTAGTAGTGATTAGGGTTGATTAGTTGTTGAGGACAAGTTGCATCTAGGGGTCTATATCCTTAGAAGTCAACCAAAAAGTCAAAGGGTTGACCAAAAGTCCAAAATGGAGTGTCATTTGAGTTTTAATGATTTTAAGTGTTTTAAGGTCATATGATAAGTTTTTGGACCAAGTTGGGCCATTGGAATTGATAAAATGTCATTTTGACAAAAGATGTAAAAGTTGTCATGAGAACTTTTGTAACTTTGCAAAGTTGTCATGACAACATTTCCTAGTTTTTAGGAATTAGCTTTAATTATGCCCAAATCCTGACATGAGGGTATAGACATGTGGGAACAAGATATATAAGGTGGAACAAACCCTAAAGTGACAGTTAGAGTTCATTGTGTACTGACTGTGTGTTGAGAAGCAAGGATTTACATTGTATTTTTGCAGACAGAGCCATCATCCAATACTTTAATGGATTGAATGGGTTGAATTAATACATTGAGAGTGTTTTTTTTGTTATGTTCTTAGTCTTTGTGGCATTGGTTTGATCATTTAATCTCATTGGTTAACATTTTGTAAATTACTTAGGTTTTACTCGGTCACTGTCCAGTTTTGGACCAGTCATGTAAATAATGGCTTTCCTTGGAGTTCCCATGGTCCAAATTCTTATGAACAATTGGAATAAAGTAAAGCCTTGTATATACATTGTATACATGGTGTGTGGATTATGTGTGTGTAGGGAAGACATGAGAACATTCAGGCCCTAGGCGAGTACTGGTTATTCTAGCTAGGGGAACGGAATAGAGCAGAGACAATAAAGATTGCTTGGTGATTGGTGTGTGCCAATCATTGGTAGAAGAGTGTAGGAATTCAATCCCAAAGAAGCTAGGATAGATGGGAAAGTAGATGACCAAGAAAAGCCATGGATGAGAAGGACTATGGTGAAGGATCTAGTGGGAACTTGGACTTGTTGGAGAGCTCCTAGTGAATTAGAGGAACAAACAGGAATCCTCTAGTTAGGGTGGTGATAGGAACCCTAAGAAGGACCAAGAGAAGGTCTAGTAGAGAGAAAGAAAGATCTAGGAGTGGGAGCTCCCCATCACATAGCATTACTGGGAGACAACTTTGAAATAGTCATTGATGAATACTTTACAGGATTCAAAGACCGAATGTAGAAAAGGGTAAGGATCCCTGAACAACTTATAGAGAATTTTAAAGATGATATATATATATTTTAGTTGACACTAGCAACACATACATCAAACCTATTGTACCTAGGACAGCATGGTTACAACCTCTGGAATATGAGGTAAATATTGATCAAGCATCCAAATCAATCAATGCATTGATAAATGAACCATTAGACAAGAAACAACCAAAGTTCAGAACTTATGAGGAGGCCAAATCAATAATCAAATATGGCCTAGTTGTAAAGAAAATAGTTAGGAAAATAGATAAAATGGTAAAGAACCTAAAGAAAATACTATCAACAATAGAAGAAGAAACCAAATAGGAAGAAGAAGCTAACAAGGAGGAAAAGACTGAAGACCAGTCACCCATTGGTGAAGCTGTAGAAAAGAATGACTTTGAGGCCACAAAGTCAGATTCACCGCCTCCTCCACTAGAAAAGAAGCCAAGAATGACATTTTCTTCAAGAATAAGAAGCCAAATAGTTAAGCACTCAAGTCCTTCACCCTTGAAGAAAGGAAAAGTTAGAACTTATAAGAGGAAATCGGCAACACAAAAAAGAGGTTTGTCAAAGAGAAGAAGGTTCGTTCAAACAAGGGAAGACATTGAGGACACCAAACAAGATGAAGGTGCAGAAGTAGAAAAGATTAAGGTTCTAGAAAGCATTGATGAGGTATGCAAATCTATTGCAAATTTAGGATCTATTAAAGATTCTAAGATCAAAAGATGGCTAAAATTGGATCCAGAAGATCAAAACAAAGTTGAAGATGCCATCATTGAAAAGATATACAAATTCAAGTACGTACCATTTCAATTTGAAGGTAATAATGTACCAAGGGAACTCTTGGACAGATTATATGCCAGATGGACATTTTCATTAAAGAATGAAAATGAGATAAGGGAAAGAGTACTTGTTTCTCTTATGCCTCTTGAATCCAAGAGGGAAGAAATTGATGAGATGATGGAGAACCATAAAAAGGAGTTCTCACCCAAGTTGAGAGCCTACAAATTTCCTAAAGGGGGGCTTATAGAGAATGAACAAGAAAGTCACAAGAAATGAAGTAAAATACTCAATAGACCTATTGAGGAAGCTAGCCCCAAAAATGACCTACAAAAGCAAGATGATAATCAGGAAACTCAAGAAAACATAATAATCAAAGATTAAGAAGATGACACATCAGTTGAGTTAGATAAAGAAGAAATGAACATAATCGGCAACAAGAATGTGGAAGTTGCAGATGAAATATGGCCATATACCACTAAGGACAACATTGTGGATAACACAGTCATCAACATAACAGATGACCCAACATAAGAAATACAGAAAGATGAAGATGTCAATGTTACCAAGGACACAACCGATAAGTAGGACAATACATTTAATACTTCACAGGTGAACATACTAGGCAACATGCCAATATTGATGCAAGCCATCAATATACTTCAAGAAATAGATAAGTCACCTAATAAAGATTCAAGCATTCCTAAGGATGCAGGGGATGAAGGAAACAAAGACAACACCGATGATCAGAAGGACATCAGAGAAACTCATATTGTAACTGAAATAGACAATGTTATAGAAGGAGAATCAAAGAAAACAGATGGAGACACCACCAAGAAGGATGTATAGAAAAAGGAAGATGAAGCTAAGGAAAATGATGAAGGAGGAAAACCCAAAGATGGAACTCCTAAGGAAACCAAAAAAGTTTCTACTGATAATGTAAAGGTTGATGTAGAGACGTCTACAGAAAACTGATAAGCTGACACCAAAACAAAGCTGCAAAAAGAGGCAACACCGCAAGTAACTTCATCAAGTACCACAGACAAAGCCAAGAATATGGCTATGGTTTTTCACTCAATTGAAACTTTGAATAAGAATAAGAAATCCAAAAAGAGTAAGTTGGAAGTCACTTTAGATGAAATCATTGAGATCCACAAATGTGACCCAACCACACTTGACTATGAAGCACTAAAGGAATACGGTGAAATATGCCAGAGGAAGGCATTACAGGAGAAGCTGAGGAAGATCACTGAGACTCCATGGTATTGAAAAATACTATGGACATCTTGCACCAGAATGTACCCGATGTTGATGTTGATCAGAATAAACTAATACTTGATCAACTAGCCACTCTCATAGAAGCCATTACAACACAAAACATTGATGGAGAGAAGGCAATAGAAGAGAGAGAGAAGAGAATAAGTACCAGCAAAAACTTGTTGAGAAACTCAGCCAAGAAGTGATAGTAAACAAGGTAAACCTTTCAGAATTCATAAGTGAATTAGATCCTATTATTTCTAAAGCTATTTCCTTGAGTCAAAAACTAAGCACACTGGAGAAATTTACTAAGGAGCATAGTGAAAACATAGAAAAGTTAGATTTTGATCTAGCTAATACTGCTAAATGTTTAAGTGATGGAGACAATGCAATTAAGTTGTATTATGAAAAGATTATTGATAAAAAGGTTAAGGCAAGAACTCTAGGAAGCATAAACACAATTCAAGGAAGAAGTCATCGAGCTCCAAGCTCAACTTCTGCAAAATCTGACACTGCTTCAATAACATATCAGTTTGGCAAGACAACTGATAGCAACCCCTGAGATGTTTGTAGCAGACAACATCTATGATATGCACTCAAGGATTACACTCGAGCACATGGCTCTAGAGAACCTAAAGGAACAATGGGAGAAAATGATGGAAGACATGAAGTCTTTGTTGGAAAGTGACAATGCAAGCAATTGTTATTTTGTCATTGATGTCAAACCTTAATTGGTGAGACTATTGTTATCTGTTTGAGTACCATATCTATTGATTAATGAAGAAGATTTAACAAGAAGACCAAGTGAATGGTTGAGTTAAGGCAAATAAAAGGGTACTTGACCAGTTGGCCCTCTGGTAAAGTAATTAGTTGTTTATCTTTCAAAGACAGTTTTTCTAGTTGTTTTGTGCTGATCAAGTTTGGCTTGTGCCGATTGAAGTTGTTTGTGCCGAGCAAAGTTTTTTGTGCCGAGTGAAGTTGTTTGTGATGAGCAAGTTTGTTCGGTTTTGAGCACCAGTGAAATTGCCGAGTGAAAACAATGATGTTGGCCGACTTACAGTATTTAGATTAATGATAAGATTTGAGATCTCTAGCCGACTTAGTTAATTTTATTGGGATATGTAAAGGTTATTAAAGATTGATCCACATCATTTAATGTATGGGTAACCATAATTAATGCATGGTTTCAAGATTTAATTAGAGACTACTTTGGAGAAGTAAATGTAATATAATGATGGAATGATCCGCTGGATCTTACCTTACCTAAGATCTACGATCTTGATTAAGCGGCAAATATTTATCTGACCTAGATAGAGAGGTATATGATAACCTCAAGGGGTTATTCATTATGTGTGCATGTGGAAGTGGATGTGTGTATGCAAGAGGATTGCATATTTGATTTACTATTTGGCATGACCTAGCAGAGAAGGCTGAACATAGAAGCAGAGAGTTGCATGTGTGATTGCTTGACGGATTTCCAAGCAGATCAAAAGATTGAAATGACAATGTAGGCCATCCAGTAAGTTAACATCAGAGCTGTAATTGGATTTGAATTTTCAAAGTAAGTTGTATATATCAGATCATAACTGTCGATTACTTTCTAACCATTGTATCAGTTAAAATCCTTTAACAAGGTTGACCTAACAATCATTTGTATAAATCCTCTAACAAGGCGACATTCAGGTGGAATGTTCTAAGTCCTCTAACAAGGCCACTCCTGACAGGGTGATTAAATCCTTTAACTAGGTCACACCTAACAGTGTGTTATTGTAACCTTTAATAGGGTTGGCTCCTCACAGAG
>MU225835.1:162764-187680 GCA_018584345.1 Thuja plicata | reverse complement strand
ATATATATATATATATATATATATATATATATATATATATATATATATATATATAAACAAAAGTGGGCTAGCCACTAAATATATTTATTAATAAAAACTAGTTCAAGAGCTCATCCGGTAAAGAACCAGTAAGAAAACCCAGAATCCTTGCTCAAATACAGTAATTACAATCAAGGACAAATTCACCATCCAGATACACAAAAGTTGCATAGTACCATATTAAGACCTATTGGCTAGTCCTGCGGATCAGTACTAGTAGTCGTTTATAACTACTAGTCGATACCACATGTTGGTTATGTTGGTCGATTTGTCAGTGATCGATAGCCATGTTCGTCAAGTTTTTTGGTCAGTGTCAGTTCCGGTTGTCATTGGTGGTGGATCTAGTCATCGTCGGTGTCGGTTCTAGCCGTCATCGGTGTTAGAGCCTGACATCGTCGGGGAGCATTAGCACCGATATGGGTACCAGAAGTCATGGTGCCCATCCCATAAACAACCCCCAAAAAAAGAAATTGCATCGGTGTCAGAACTAGTCGTCGTTAGGGAACATTAGCACCGATATGGATGCCTCAAATCATGGTACCCGTCCCACGTAATCACTCCACATTGGAGGTATTTGTAATTCATAAGTTGACAAAAATATGCCCAGAAGCCAAAAAAGGATTTACAAAAAGATATTAGCTGAATATATGTTAAAAATAATTTAAAATATCTCTTTACAACCCGCCTGTATGGCATTAATCCTCCATGATAGTTGGATCTTCTTGCTGGCAAACCACAGTAGACGGCTAGATATATATATATATATATATATATATATATATATATATATATAATTGATTACAAAATGGAAGCTCATTGCTATGGACTTGTTGATAGAGGCTCATTGTCAAAGTAGCGAGATACAACACATTTGATCTATCACCTGAATCACATTGCTTACCCGATAAGATACAATAGATCCAAATATTATGAATGGTTTGAACTAAAGTCATTAATGCATCTGGATATGTAGATCATAGTTCTCTATTTTGGTTAATGTTTTATATATCTAGAATATTGATCTTCCAAAGTCTTTCTCTATGTTCAGTTGTTGTTTATTTGTTCACCTTATCTTATCTATGCATATGATTAAGCAATATTTTTCTTTTCTTTTCAAAACTATTTTCTTCCTTATTAATCAATTTTGAATGCTAGACTTGAGCAAATATATACACAGTATTTTTAATTAAAAATCATGACTACATCGGCCAAGAAAATATAGTAGAATGTGGAATATCACTGAACTAGAACATATGCCAACAAAAGTCAGCCACAAAAGAGAGTAGCTTGTGTAACTGATCCATCAGTAAAATTCGAAACAAGAAAAGGGACAAAAACATATTTTGGACCAATCACATAATACACCAAGGATAGATCCAACCAAAAGATAGCCCCAAACCAAAATAATTAATATTGGATCACAACCTTTGCTTCTCTACAACACTACTAGAACAAGAACCAATCCTCTGCACCAGAGACATTTCAGAAAGACTCTACAATAGGTTTTGCATTACCTATTACCTTAGTACATGTCCGACAAATTTTGGACCAACACCTGAATCATCTGGACAATCTCGGATGACTTGGTTTGACATCAATGACAAACAAACATATATATCCGACAATTTGTGTACAAAGTCACCATACACAATTGACATTAACTAATTATATGTTTCTAAATAAAATTGTAGAAAAAAGAAATAAGCGAACTGAAAATTAAAAAACTTTTTATTATTGGACTTGGTGAAATTGAACAACAAGTATATGAATTGACTGTTAAAATGGTTACATATAACAATGAGAATCTATTTACTAAAGGGAACTCCAAACTGCTAGAATTTGGATGCTCTTGCAGGGATTGAAATTTTATTTTGGGCATGCAAGAAGCATTGCACCAATGGTCCTTATTCAAAGAGTGCTACGATAGGGCTTTTCACTACATGACCCATCTGATCGATCCAACTTATAAATCCGTACATCACATCTGTAGCTGACTTGACCTCCATAGTTAGAGTAAAATTCTGCTTTTGAAATTTCTCAGTAAATTGAAGGCTGGAGGGATTTACCGCTACCTTGAATCCTTTTGGCACCTCAATAACTGCCTTATAATAGGATATATCATCTCCTACATTGGTCAATGTTCTCTTGAATGTCGAAGAGGAAGATGAAGTGGCATTCTTGTTGAATACTGCAGTGAAGGAAGGATAGTTTAGACCGTCAGAACCGAAGTCAAGACTGGTAGGGCATGAAACAGGCATACCCGCGATTGATTGAATTTGCTGGGTAGTGTAATTGAGAGTGCACAAATACTTTATGTAGTCCTCTACACCAATGTCATAGACGAGACCAGGGTCGACGGCTTTGTTAGGATCAACATGGCCGGCACCGAACTCCAAGGGAGTGGCAGGTTGCCCGTCATGGCCATCAGTAATAGTGTTGTTGGCATTGTCAAGCGTGTAAGAAGTAGTCATCAGTGCAGATCTGATTGCAGCAGGACTCCACTTACTATGAACTGCTCTCAATAGAGTGCTTATCCCTGCTACATGCGGACACGACATGGACGTCCCAGAAATCATAACATAATTTTCTCTCGGGGTTTCTGCTACCCAGGCCGCTAGGATACTTACCCCAGGCGCTGTAATGTCCGGCTTGAGGATGTTGGGGCTCTGAGTATTCGGGCCTCTAGATGAAAAGTGAGCCATTACGGGTGCAGGCTTTATGCCCAAGACTGTCTCACCGAAATCTATTTCCACCACAGGATTCGCCGCTGAAGAAGAATATTTGCCAAGGACTGCCCCATCATTAGTATCCAGATACACAGTAGGGAACACGCTAGATGAATAAGCAGCATAATAGTACCGTCGGTCTGTTACCATAATAACTGCCACGGCTCCAGCAGCTTCAGCGGCTTCAGTAATATCAGAACTAACATTCGTGCATAACAATACCGTTCCATTCACTTTCTCAGGGACTAGCCTTCTTTTGCATGCACTATCTCCGATGTCGTAAGCCAGCGGGGTATTTGATATCTTTAACTTGCCATTTATTGTGTCGGAATAATAAAAGGAGGAGCCAATCACAACGGATCCATCGCCCAGCTTCAACGTAGCTTCATATGCTCGGTCGATGGTGCTCGCTCCCACTGTCAATATCCACGGCGCGCCATTAAGAATACTTTGGCGCGATGGGCCATCGTTTCCCGCAGAGCAAACAACAAGAACTCCTTTCTTGATGGCTGCGAAAGCTCCCAACGCCATAACGTCTTCGAAATAAGGTGTTGGCGGGAAGCCGAGAGAAAGAGAGAGAACATCAGCTCCGTCCACAATGGCGCTCTCCATGCCGGCAAGCACGTCAGACCCCGCAATCCCAATCGACCAGCCGATTTTGTACATAGCCACTCGGGCAGCCGGAGCCACGCCGCGGGCGGTACCAGGAGCGTAACCGAAGAAGCTCACATTACTCACGTAGTTGCCGCCCGCGGTTGACGAAGTATGGCTTCCATGGCCAAAGAAGTCCCTTGCCGAGTCGTAGTCATCGGTTGAGTTAATTGCCCCGTACATTGCCACTGCTCCTTTCTTAAAGGAGCGCGCGCCGATGAGCTTTCTGTTACAGAGTGAAGGATCAAAAGCCGTGCCGTTCTCGCATGTTCCCTTCCATCTTGCAGGCACAGCTTCCATTCCATGGTCGTTGAAGCTCTCGCTCTCCGGCCACACTCCGCTGTCCATCATTGCCACGATAACGTCTTGCCCAAATCGAGAAGTCGGCAACAGACCCCCATTAGGAGTGAGTCCAAGGAACTTAGTTGAATGAGTGGTATGGAATCGTCCCACTGGATCGGGTAACGACATCACATGCCCGGGCATCTCCTCCAGCATGTCGAGCTCCGATTGGGTCAGCTTGGCACTGAAGCCATTCATGACTGTATTGTAAGTGTAATGATAGAAATCGTCTCTCTGGGAGTTCGGGCCAGCGCTAAAAGCTTTGAGAGAAGATATCACAGATTTATACCATTGCTCGTGAGTGGAGAATTCTATGGGGATGACAGATCTATCCATTTGAATAATGTAATTTGAGGCATACTCTACAGAAGCTGCGTACTGACACAAGAAACTGAAAGTCAAGCAAACTAACAGTGGATGAGAAAGACTCCATCTTACATACATCTTGATGCCTACAACTACAATCCCTATGTCCTCAAAAATATCTTACTTTTCAAGCTGTCTTTTGGAGCGTAAATCCAGTGTCAAGTTCAATGGAAGTTGCTCTCATTTATGCCAACCCGTCTCGGCATTACAGAGCTAGTATCTCCTCGTCTCTTCTGCTACTAGTATCTGTTCGTTTCTTCTGCTGCTAGTATCTCTTCGTTTCTTCTGCTTAATTTTGTTTGGAAGCAGATGTATGGATCCCTTTGTTTTAACGTTAACTCGCCGGCAGTTTATCCTTAAAATAATTGTCACCTCCTTGTGACTGTCATTTAGCCTTAGCGAAATGGACCATCAAACATTTAACTAAATTGAGATACTAATCTTATTATTATTATTATGATAAATTACTTCAACGTGTTGAGCTTGTAATTTAGTGTGTAAATTAATTTTAATTTCTATTATTATATGAGAAACATACAACTATTTTATTTTTTAAAGTTTAGTATTGAATATATATTTTTAAACTAATTTCTTTTAAATAGCATTTTATTCTATATGTATTTAGAATTATTTTTTTTATGCTTATTTTAGTTTCTAATGGTTTATATTAAATCATATAGAATGAATTCTTGCATTTATACTAAATTATAAGTTTGATGTTGGTATACGAGATGACTCACAACTATAATGTTATCTTTTCAATTCAAATGAACATTTCCTACCTTTTCAAGGTCACCCTTACAGAAAAAATACTATTTAACATTGGTTTACATGCCTAATCATTTGAATTCCTAATCAAGGATAATACTTTTAATAAGACAATCTCTAGTACAACAGTGAAACAAAAAATACCTAAAATTAAAATTCATATAGTAGAGATTCATACAAAAATCATATTAGAAGACATCATATACTATTCAACAATAGATACTACAAATAAGAATATTACATTACTATCTTTTCTATTGTCAGTCTTTTGAATTCATTAACATGATGAGTAATTTTCTCTTACTGAATATGTGAATTTTACTCTCATAGAACAACTTTGAAAAATACTTTTGAAGTAAATATCATTTACCTATCTCTAATTTATTTTAAAACTAATTTAATCTTCTTTAAATTCTAGATTAAACCATGAAGTGCCAATAGAGTACGACAATCTACAAGAAAGTGTGATTTAATTTTGCTAATTTTAAGCTACTTTTTCTTAAAATGACATTTAACAACTATAATGTAAACAAATGAGCATATAACTTATGAAGAGATACAATGAAGATTGTATAGATTGTACCCTTAGGTATATGACTTATACTATGTCTTCTCCTATCCAACTATAGCATAATCCTATTGATGGAAAGAAGAAAATAAAGGAAAAATAAATCTATGGGAAGATTGATAATTTAATTGAATGTTTTGAAATAAATGATTGAAACCTTTAGTTTGTAGAATTAAAAAAAGTCTTAAAGGCATGTAGTAAGTAGAAACACTATGCTCAATGGAAGAGGAAGGAGAGATACAATCAAGGAGAGGCTCAAGTCATAAAACTCAACCAAAGTTAAAATTGTAATTCAAATTCAAGAGAAAATAGACAAATTAAGTTCTTCCCCTACTAACTTGAAGTCTTCACCTGCTAACATGTAACAAGAGCAAGTTTATTACACACCCCAATAATTTTACGTGGTCACCCAACTGACCCTAGTAATTCTTATGTAACCTTTCTTGTAATTTAAGGCATTAAAATTATATTAAAAGGATGATGGGAATGTCCATGAAAATCATATAGGTTTTAAGGATCGTGAATACATTAGGGAATGTTTGGATATACAAGACAACTTTTGTCAAAGTGAAGAAGCTATGAGAATACATTGTTCACACAACATTGGCCATGAGCTATATTTCTAGGTTATTATCAAATTGACATGTACGCCCATTAAATTTTAGATATTTATATATTCAACCTTTTTGAAAACAATTATCGATGCCTATAGTATTGTATGCCAATAGTTTAAATTTAAGAAACTAAGCTTATATATTTAAGGAGAAGCATTAAGAAATCTTAACAAAAATAAACTTTTATGAAAGCATTATCAAATATACATCATATACATTGTATCATCCAAGTATTGACACTACAAAAGGTTGGGTATTTCATAATTATTTGTTCTATCTCTACAATATTGCCTCTACACGTAGTAGTGGTGCCACTTTAAGGCCATGTAAACCCTTTCTTCTAGTTGAAAAATCCTTTAGCCACCAGAGGGTTTGCATCACTTTCATTGATAAAAAGTGGGTTGAATAACGTATTTTATACCTCCAAACCATGCTAGATGCCCACATCTGTATTATTTATCTTTTTAAAGGATTCTTCTTATAGTTCTGTTTATGTGAAAGACAATGTATTAAATTTGTTGGGTTGGGAATACTAATACATCAGTTATATGCAAATTTAACTTTGGCTTGTTAATCATCACATAGAATTTTAAAAATTTTTCAACTATATAGTATTTAATTATTTTTTATTATTTATTGATTTTAATAATATTGCTTCTATATTTCTATATTAGTTCTTATAAATAAATTATTTTATGATTTAAAAATTGCATTAAGTTTTGCTAGCTAAATTCTAATCCTTTTCATATATTTAATGGAAATGAACATTATTATGATGTCATCATATTTTGAGATAAAAAAATTAATTAATTTAGAAATACTTCTACCTAAAATGAAACGTTTTACAATTATTTTGTCCACTTCAATTTCACAACCTCTCTATAATTGATGTATAACATTTTTTAAGATTTAGAATGTGTAAACTTTTTTATAAATATATATTATATTAATGCCTTCAATGGTACTAAATACTTTACCAGACCACATAATATTGTGAGGTGGAATGATATATTAATATTAAAATTAATTTTAAGTGAAATGACAGAGTCCATATTATGCTCTCTATAAAATTGAATGTTCAATTTTGAGGTTAGCCAAACATTTATAAACTCCTTATTTATAATCTACTGTTGTTAATAGGCTCTTAGTCTAGTTGTGATATTGAATGCTTCTTAATGACATCACTAGGGATAATTTCTTGGCAAGTACAAAGGATCTCATATCATAAAGGATGAGGCTAAGATCATTTTGAAAGACAATTTGACAAAATGGATACCCCTTAGCCTATGGTTCTTAGCCAAAGATATTTCACCCTCAAACTCATAGTCCTCTATTTAGTAGCTATATTAGTTTTTTTTACAAAAATTTAATAAAATCCTTGAATAGCTATATCTAATTTATATATATATTTTTATGATAGTTTGATGTTTTTGGATTAAAGAAAATTCAAGTTTTGAATTGAACCAAAACCCTTAACAACAGAAAACTAAAAGATAAAGCATTAAGACCACTAAAATAGAACAGACTGTAAAACCTAGCAGTCACTTAGTAGGAATAGCCAACCAAGACCCAACCAGAAAAACACATAGCAAAGAGGGAAGAAGACAAAAATAAAGAATAACCCAAAACAAACTAGGCTAGATCCTTCTGGATCTTAGCCACCTCATCCCCAAGATCAAACATCTGTCACTTTAAGGCAAGTGAAATCCCTGAAATTAGTCATTTCCTTCCTTATTGTTGGTTACATAGCATTTTTACCTTTTAATAATATGATCTTTATTTCAACATGATGAATGGACTTGATTCTATGTGCCACATATGATGCATGTTTCTTTTAATTATTTTAATTAATATTCTTTAAAAAAAACTCTAAAAAACCTATTTATTTATACAAAAGTTAAAATTATTTCCTAGTTTGTTGGCAAATGACAAGAAATGATGAGACGTTAAACACACAATGATTTACCTTAGTATGGGGTGTTTGTCATTCATTCCGAGAAAACTTACATTAAAACAAAGGTATTCATACATTTTCATTTCCTGGTGCATTTATGATGCTTGACATTCACATTGTAAGAAATGAAAATTTTGAATAGCCAACTCGTAACTAGTTGTAGTTTTCTTTCATTGACAATAAATGAACATCAAAATAAAGTGGTTCATAAATTTACTTCTAATAAAAATTAAGAAAAGAACCTTGTAAATAACTTGATAGTGCATTTAGGCTCCAAACAAAACCTTAAGGATTAATAAATTTTTGAGGATGTAGGGATTGTAGTCATAGACATAACGATGGATGTATGTTGGAGTCTTTTTCATCTTCTATTAGTTTGTTTGATTTTTATTTTTTTGTTTTAAGTATGCCACTATAGTAGAGTATATCTCAACTTACATGTTAGTATGTATAAATCTATCATTCTTGAAAGAAATCATGGGCAAAGGAAAAACCTATCAAAATGAATTCTGTTGTATAGGCTCTTAGTACTCAATTTATATAAGAATACATTATAAATGTTAAGTCTATTATAGATACAATTAGTTGTAGCATTAATGGTGGACAAGTGAGAGAGAATGGCTGAAATAAAAATTGCATGGATTTTTGGGCCTGTACATAGCCAACAGAAGTTGATACTTGTCTTTTTGGTCTATGTTGACAAACCCTTCTATATCCAATATAGGAGATAATTATTTTACATGCCTACTAACATCCTCCCATAAATTAATTCGATGGATTAATCTAAATATCCTCCCATAATCTATAAAAGATGGGTTCCAGATTGAATCCCTTTTAGGTAGGTATTTGAAATTAATTATCAAATTTTATCTCACATATTGCTTCCCCTCACCATAATCACCTTGGGGTTTTCAGGTTTACCCTTAACAAATACAATTTTGAAGTGGTTTCAATCGCACCACAAACTTTTCACTCAAATGGGTTTGCCAACCACAAACCTCACACACAAGTGGTGTCAGTTCACCATGAACCTCTCAACAAGCAATTTTGGATTACGAAAAATCTTGCACATACATGGTTCCAATGACCACAAACCATCAAGATGGAGGAACCATCATCACTCCAAGATTTCATCCTTTTTTACTTATGTAAAAATTGATTATTGAGTCCATAAAAATTAAAATCCATCTACCAAGATACATCCAACTACACAACCACTATACTTTCTAGTTATATAGGAATCTTTTTTGGATACATGGTTCATCAATATGGTAAACCAAAAAAATCTAGGGTGTTGAGTATAACTGATCATGGACCCCTTTAAACAACTCATGTACAATACATGCTCCTTTTAATAAAGATGACTGACACTTAAACATTTACCAAAAATACATATGTCCATTAACAACATCCACTAATTCAATCTCCATGATTTATAACACATTATTTTGGACCAGACTCTTTTGAAAAACCTCCCAACTATTATCAATAATCTGAAAAGATTAATACATCAATCTCTTGATGGATATCAATCCAAATATCTTATTTTACATGTCACTACTTCTTGATAGAAACATGTTTGGGACCCCCCTCAGCCCTCCTGGAACAAACATAATTTTGATGGGTCTTCCCAGGGTGGGCTACAAGCTGGAGGGGGAATCATATAGGATCACTAGGGGAGAATGGTGGCCGCTTATGTTGGTCCCCTCATTGACCACTCGGTTAACCAGGTGGAGGCTATGGCTCTCTTATGGGGACTGAATTTCTCTCTTAACTTGGGTTACACCAGGATTGAAGTCGAGGGAATTCCAAGGTTATTGTTGAGGCTGCTAGTGGATGCTCCAAGGCCGGGTGGAGAGTTGACCCTATCATGTATGATATAAAAGGTATGTTGGGTTGCTTTAGTGAGACTAGCATAAAACACATTTACAGGGAAGGGAATTCGGTGGCTGATTCTATGGCGAGTGTTGGGTTGTAGATGGATGGATTACGATGCTGGTGGGTTGTTACTTAGCTACCCAAGAATACTCAGGACTTGCTTACGTGGGAAATGAGAGGTGCCAATATCAAAAATTAGAATGTTTAAAAACCAAAGGCTGATTTGAATGCTAAAAGGTGGACCTAAGGGCTTTATCCATTCTAGCTTGGTTGATTTTCACATTTGGAAATGCCATGTGGCCTCCAAAGGTGAGTTCCCCAATTCCTCTTGGAAGTGGATGTGGCCTATTGGCGTCACTCCTTCCATAAAGTGCCATTATGTATTTAAGTGGCATTAGATACCATTGCAATTTAAGGAGATTAATAAAAGATATGGCGAAGATTTCTTTGATGGTGATTATGGGTTACAGCACCACTCCCATGTGTTAACCCCAATGAGATCCTTGGCGGTGTTTTTCAAGCCTAAAGGCAATTATTATCGCACTTTTCATACGCGAAATGACAGATGTTTAGGGCCAAGATATAACCTCATTTTTTCCATTTTACGCAACTACTCTACTTTTTTTTCATGCTCTGGTTTATGTTGGTGTTGTGCTTTGAAGGGTTTCTACTCTTGCTGGCCGTGGAATAATTTTTTTTCTGGGTGTGGGTTGTGTCTAAAAACTCTACTAAAATGGGTGGGGATTGTAATAGGATAGAACCAGTTAAGATTAAGGAGGAGTTTTCCTCAGACCCTATGGTGATGTATTTCTACAAGGAAGGAGGGATTCTACCCTTCATAAAATGCCTGGCTGGTCACGATGAAATAATATATCGGTAGTTTGCCAAAAGCTGGAACGAGAGAAGGCTCACCATAAATGCAATCACATTTGAGATTAATGAGGAGGTTATTGGAAAAGCAACTGGTATGCCTACCACGGGTAGGAAATGGAAGAAAACCACCAAAACTCAGGCCAAAGTTGAGTTTGATCAATTTTTTTCCAAGGATGACAAACCAGTGTCAAAAATGGTAGATATAGCACAATTGACTTTTTGGAGTTCTGGCCGAAGATGTGCAAGTTGGTTATAAAGTATTTCACCCTGGAGGGTAATTTTGGTACATTCTAAAATTGTCACCTCCCTTTTCTTAACCACATTAGGCACAAGTTGTTAATTTCCATGCCTTTTTATCTTTTGCATTCCTTGGAAAAAATTGTCACTGCTGTGAATGAGTCAATTTCTCTCGGTAAGAAACATGTTTACCTTCACCAGGGGATTATTTTAAAAAATTACCACTTCCACCGTGCCTTCTTCCCTCCTTCCATCATGGAAATTACCCAAGTTGCCCAGCAAAATATGTTGCCCTTGGTCTCCCTCAACCAGGGCATTCCCACACCTTTTGGTTCTATTGGAGGCTCTAACCTTGCTGTCAGCCATAAGTCTTCTGAAACCCACCCTACTCCTAGCTCATGTGTGGGCTCCAAGAATGACCTAACCCATGAGGATCCTCCCCAACCTTCCAAAAAATGTAATACAATTTATAGCAATGTGGAGTGCCCTTAGAATATTGACCCCTAGCCCACCAATACCCATCATTCCTCGCAACTTGCCAAGGAGAAGGGGAACCATGCTATGAAGGAGTTATTTGATAAAGAGGACGTCTTGGTTGAATCTCCTGGCAGAGATGACAACTAGACTAATACTGATCATGAAGTGGAAAAGGACACTAACCAAGACACTATGGCTGAAGAGGGCAAGGAATATTTTTCCCCTGTCACTATGGTGGAAAACTATTAAGGTGTTGTGGGTACTGGTCTAGTCAGAAAAATCAAGTTTGAGATTATAAATCAAGAGATTACGGGGGCTAAACTGAATGAGGAATTGGCCAACACAAATAGGAGGTTGGCGAATGTCAGAAAATTCACCCTCAAGGTCATGCATGCCTCTTCCACTACCCTATGTTTTCTAAACAAGAAGGCGTCTATCAGGAAGGAGTCTATTGAAGGAAACCAGGAACTCTTCAAGCTTCTCAATGAGTGGGTGGACCTGCTGCTATCAAAGAACTTATGGGATTACAAAGGATCTAGATGATGGTGAAGAGTGGTATGGGGTGATGTTACACTGCAGCCCTCAAGCCCTATAGTTGGGCTAGTTTCTTTAATTTTAGTTTTAAGCTTAAGACTTTAATTATGTTTAATGGCCCTGCGTGGTTTGGTGTTATTTTTTGGTTGATGGGATTTGATACTTTTCATATGTGGGAAACATTACGCTACTAGTTTAGCTTCTGTGTTTTGGTTTTTAATAGAGGTAGATGATGCTTTACTTTCTTTAATCCACTGACTATACTTATTTAATATGCAGTTAAGTTTGTTTAGTCAGCTCACTTCTGTACCTCGGGTAAGCACCCTCTTGCTGCTGCTTAAATCAAAAACATATCTTTCACATTTAGATAGAACAATTCTCTCACCTTTGACGTAAATAATATAAAATTGATATAACCAAAAATTCCTACAACTAATATTTACAACAAAAAGGCTAACTAACTCCTGCTTTCTTTTATTCTATTTTAAATTGGAAACTTCTTTCTTAAAATTCACCTCTATATTTTCAATTTAAGCACCTTCAAAGACCATGACCGTGCCATAAATGAGTCATAATTTCTTAATACCATTCACTAAGTTTGATTTTCACTTTAGAACTCTTCTACACTTTTTGAAAGACGATAATTTCTCTCTTTTTAGTTACCTCCTTCACTAGTAGTAGTCAATAGCTTCAACATCTTTCTACACGAGTCAACTTATCCTTTTTGAGGTAGGTTATTCCTCATTTATGTGTGACAATCTCTTCTCTAAAACATGTGATCTCTTGATTATATTGATATCTTTGATTTATTTTATTGGTAGGTGGTGGATTCTCTACAAATCTTCACTGGTAACAGAGAGACAAGAATCTTGAATTACAATGGTGATAAAATTTGACTCTGGGTTGACTTTCACAAAACCATAGTAGATGGCTCTTTGTGAAACTACTACAATATTTTTAGACCAACACTAGCCTTACACTTTAGATTTTTTGTCCCTATAAAACAAAATTTTCCTTAATAAAAAACACTAGCCTTGCAATAATATTTTGATTGTGCATGGAAAATTTGTAGAATATGATAGCAGTCTAAGTAACTTAGAATTTACACTAAAGATTTTTTAGTAATTTATAGAACTTTGGTACTATTGTCTCTAATTTCTTGTAGGTAACATTTCCCATTAAACTTAAAAAACAAGCAAGGTATGTCTCTGACAAATGTATAGAGGAAGATAATATGTTTAATCTAAGTGTAAGGTTCATATTTTATAATTTTGTCATGTTACCAATTTATTTTGATTGTGTAGGTAAAGTTAATATCCAATGTATTGGTCATTATTTCATTAATTTTATCCATTAAGAGGGGAACTTTTAGTATAATAAAAAATAGCATAATCAGTATTTGAATAATGGATATTTACAAATAAGAATTCTTATTTGTTGGTTTTATAAAGTGAATGGTTGGACATCTTAGCATGCTTCTTAAATGCCTCATGATGATAAAAAATTGTGCAATATTTTATTTTTTATGTTTATTTTTTATTTGATTAGTAGAGATTTTGAAAGTTCCCTAATCTATTTTACAATGAAAATATCAAGAAATCAACCTAGCAAAAAACAACAACAATACAAAATACAATTACACAATGAAATCAAGGCAAAAGAAAACCTTACGAGCCCGCTAGAAGATAATAAGACCTACAAAAATTCAAGGTAGTTTAAAAAAATGTTCTAAGGAACTTTGCTTATCCTCATAATTATGATCCTTGGACACTTTGAATCTATCGTTATTGCGATAAATAAGCATCATAAGATCATTAGTAGGACGTTCCTCCAACTTCATTGTAAAACTATACAAAAGAGGTTTCCTTTTTATGTCAACTTTTTAAAGCTCCTGAATAGAGGGAGAAGGAGAATCCATAAAAATAGTGGGTTGATCCTTCATTTCCCAAACAAAGCATTGATTCCTACTTTTTGTACAAGTGGTTGAGGCATGTTTATTTTAATTTTTGTTGTATTTATAACTAAAAAATCTACATATATCTCTAGATGAAATATAATTCCTTGGAATTTGATTTCTTGTTCTATTTAAGTTGGTCATTTTGACTTTATAAAACACAATATTTAATTACTAAAATGATGTTTATAAAAACAAAATAAAAGTGGCATAGCCACAAAATAAACATTATTTAAAAGAAAGAGATGCCTACAAATAAGTTGTAAATAATTTAAAATGAAAAGGAATGAAGAAGATCAAATATTAAGGTACACGATTAAGAGGATTGAAAGTTTTAAGATTCAACAAAACATAGATAAATAATATTATCCTTTTATTTAATTATCTCATCAATAAAAACACAATTGACCCTAATCAAACATTATTTTATTATTGATTTTGAAGGATAAATAAAAATAGGTTATAAATCTACTTAGAACTTTTAGTAAGATCCATTCAAGTTCAAGATTCGATTTTATAGTTTTATTAATAATTGAATATGATAATCTAAGACTTAAATTTTTGCTTGGTAGTATAAAAATAAATTGGTATTGTAATAGACTCATAATTTAGTTTGGTGTCAATATTATTTATATACACATAATCTAGTTTAGGGACATCATTATGTTTAACTATTTCATCCTTTATCATAAGCTTGGTCTATAATACACATCCATAGACACAATAAGGAACTAAGAAGAATCTTTAGGGGTGTGGAGTAAAAGAATTGAAGTATGCAACTTTCTTAGTTCTCTAATTCATAACATGTTAATAATTTTACAAGATTGACAACATAAAAGATAGTAACAAAATAGTAATATAATATGCTTATTTTCCGTATCTATTGTGCAATAATATTTGATATACTTTAATATGCTTCTTCTTCAATTTTCTTTAAATAATTTTCATTTTAAGATGATTTAACATTTTTATTTTGTAGTGAAAAATATCTTTGAAATGCAATCATTGATCATCATTTCAGACAATTAGTCACGAAAGATAATGGACAATGTTTTTTATTTTTTTTTTAACTATAAAGATCATAAGTATGGTTCATTCCAAATAATGACATCTACAATATGTACTCAAAACCTACAACAATTGAAAACCAACAACATCAAGTTAAATAAAAAGTAATATAATTTGTAAAAATACAACTACAAGAAAATATAGCCTCTCTCATATAAAAATAATTAAATTTAAAAACTAATTCAATCATGACATAAAATAATTAAAAATTAGAATTGATGATAGCATAAAAGCGATTATCATTATCAAATTTGCATATAGATTTATTTAAGTGTTTAATGCTGAATGCTCCAATTCCTAAGGACAATTGTGTGAGCTGTTTATTTCCACCCTTGATTCTAATTAGAGGGGTAGGGGTTTTCAAATATATTAATTTTCTTTATAAAAACAATATTTGAAAATAAAATAATCAAAATATGTCTAGTGTGATAACGTTTCTTGGCAGGCTAGGTGACATGTGACGTTGAAATTGTTAGAAACCACCAGATTAAATAGCAGGCACGTTACATACCATGTGCCGGTTGTCATTAAGTGACCAGAAGATGGCATCAAAACAAAACTAAGCGGAAGAAACACGGGGAACCCAGCTCAGATGGATTCAAACAAATAGGAGCATCTTGAACTAAACTTGACACTCCATTAGGGCTCCACTCGAATGCTTGAAAAGTATGAAACTTATAAGGGTATATGGATTTTAGCCCTAGACGTTGAGATGGGTGTAAGATTGATTATTTTTCATCTCCTACTAGTTTGCTTGATTTTCAGTTTCTTCTTTCAATATGTCTCTTCGGCAGAGTATGCCTCAAATAACATTGTTCCGATGCATACAAATGTTGTCGTCGCTGAGTTATCCCCCGAAGTTGAGCAATGGTATAAATCCTTGACATCTTCTGCCAAAGGTGTTCGGGCTAACCAATTTTCCCAGCGCGAGGATTTCTATGATCACACATATGATGCACTCATGCAATTCTCCAATGCTGAGCTGATGGTGAAGCGGGACGTTCTGGTTGAAACGCCCGAGGATTCAACTGTGAATCCAGAAGAGTGAAAGAGTTCAGTGGTAGGACTGTTTGAATAAGAAGAACGGTGAACGGCTTCTCGCGTGCCCAAAATAAGATTTCAATGGTCACAGCAGCATTCCGATTGTAGCAGTTTGGAGTTCCCATTAATGAATGACTTCTTGTTTCTGATTGCTATATGTAAGGCTTCCCGGACGCATTTCATATTATCATTGTTGAATTTTAACAGTTCACAAATAAACAGTTTTGTGTTTTTGGGTTTTCCGTTCTTTTCCTTTCTCCCTACATCTTATTTTTGTTAAAGAAAATCTAATGCGGTGGTTTCGATTGTGCTTGGTGCACACTTCAAGTTAGACACTGAAGTCCCTTGTTTCGAAGATTAGATCCTTCAACTAATACACTCGCAATAATTTCATTATAACACAGCATATCAGTTCAGTTCTCGTGCTTCACATAATGATTTGGGATAGAGTTGCGAGACTAATGCCTCTGTAACCGTATATATCAACTGATCCTTGCATCTGTCAAACTCCAAATTGTTTTCTCCATCGTTCAAATTTGGAATGAAACTATGCTTTGTATCCATGTGACAAATTCTTTGCCAATGAAATTTGCATTATATTACCACAATAGACTGATGTTGAATCTTCTTGATTAAGAATAAACTTTGTTAAAATTTTTGATATGCAAACTCCGTGAAATGATTTAGATATTGCTACTTGATATTCCACTTTTGCTCTTGATATTGTTCTCAAAGGTTATTTCTTTAATGCCCTTGTAATTACGTCGAATCCAAAATGAAATACATACCTTAGATTGTCCTTTTTATAATCTACGCTATATACAAAATCATTGTCGACATAAGCAATCAAATAAAAAATCATTAGTTGTGGAATATTATGTTGCATGGCGTCTCGTCGAAACTACGTATGTCAATATCTTTTCTCAACTTGCGAACATGGATCCTTGGGGTGATTCTGTGAACCTAAAAATTAGATTAATTCCATACATAATATATGATTTTGTTGCTATGACAAATATCAAACCCATATGTGGAGGAGGTTGATACTATTGTCTTGTTGCTTCTTCTTCTTGTTTATGTGTCTTTGCCAAAAGTCTCTATTTAGGCTCTTATAGAAGTAAAGATTCAAATTGATATTCCTGATTGTCTCATAGAAGAATCACCAGCCCAACTTTTGAGAACTCTCTTGTTGGGAGACTCTATGGTAACCATTGTAACATAGATTTAGTCAAATGGTGGGTATTCTGAATTTGAAAATTAAATTGGTTAGGTTGAGGTAACAACAACGTTGAACGATTTTCTCTCTTTTTTGTTTTTAATCTAGTAAATTGCACTAGAATTATTTTGGATTGCCCTTGGTGTCTTGGAAAGAATGGATTTTATCTTTGGCAATGCACTCCTAATTTTAATCGTATGATAGACTTTTTTTCTAGCTTCCCTATTTGGACTCATCCGCTAGGGTCCCCCTTTAGACATTGGAGTGAAAACATTCATACAATTACTTTCAATTTATCTAGTCAGTATTGTGTCATAAATAAGATCCCTAAATTCATGAAAGGTATGATATATGCTATGATTTGTGTGTTTTGAAAGAAAAACTAGGTTCTCCCTAGAAAGATTACATTAGATCTTCTAAATTTAGAGTTTTAGTGCAAGAGATAAATTATAAAAATTCTTCAATCCTTTTCCATTCATTTGACAAAGAAGGTCATGCTTTAACTACTTGATTGAGAATTAAAAAAATAACAACTTTGTCTTGAAGAAAATGTATCAACAATATGCTTTGAAGGAGGAACCTATTTCATCCTTATATTAGATGTATTTCTTTTATTCTACACATATTATGTAATATTTCTTAGGTTTATTAGGTGTTCTTCGTATGAGCACATGTGGAAAAATATTAAAGCTACATGTGTTAATTTCTTCCAAACATGGGTCTAGTTGAGTTATGCACCCTCTTTTAGCTTGTTGTGGTACATCTTATAACCACTTTTATTTCCTTACTTGAGTGGGTTATATGGTAGCTAGGTTTATCATCTTTGATTTGCTTTATATGTCATCTACCATTACTTCATTCTAGTATTCACTGGTAGAGGTTGTACCATATTTTAGGTATTTATCAAGTAGATAAAACCTTCCACCGTTTATAGACAATATAATGATATGCACATGTTTGATATATTTTGTCCATTTTCTATATATGCATCACTCTCCTCCCACCTTTATTATTTTAATAATATTTTAGTGAGAGTGTCAAGAGTACTCTTAGATTTCTCTTTCTTTGTCTCTATTTTTTTCACTTTCAAATTTATTTCACTATTCCACTCTTGTGATAGGATATCATTTGTCAATTGGAATGGATGCGATTTATGACCAATATTGGATCCTATCTCAAATCTCACTTGTCAAATAAAATAGTATTATTTAGGACTTTTGTTGATTGTCCTAGAGGTGAGCGTGTTCTCATCATAATTGGTGATTAAGTCATCTAGTTTTGAGGTGTTAACTCCTAGTATCTCTTTAAATTATCTATGTTTTGGAAGGTTTTATAATATTTTTAAAGTGCCTCTTGGTATAGGCTAGTGGCTAATGATTCCCTCATCATATAGTGTTTATATGTTATGAGAGAAAACAATCATAGGTTAGTTCCCAAATGGTATTGAGGCGTCATTTCCCTTCTTATAGGTTCATTATGGTGATTTTTTCCCATGATTAAAACTTATTTTACTATTTCTACCTTTCTTTTGCAATGGTGAGGCTCTCTTGTTTTCATTTCGCTTATGTTGGTGTGCTTCACATTACACTTGTATGCAAAGTGTTGCACAAATGTGACATGTTATTTTGTCTTTTATATTTTCATCATTTTTAAAGAAAACTTACTCCATTATTTTTTATCTTTGGTGTGTTTCCTTGGGGAATTAAACAATTAGCATGCTTCGCTACATGGTTTTTATGGTTACATTACATATTATACATAATATATTTTGTATACTATACTAGTTATAGAATGGCATGATAGGACTAGGCATCTTCATCTACTTCCCTCATGAAGGGTAGAGCCACTTCTATTTAGAAGGCATGTAAGAGATTTTTGGTTTGTGGTTAGAGGCTAAGCATTTTGATGATGCTCTTTCTTATGCGGGTGGAGGTTGTTGAAATACATATATAGGAAAAACATATTTCTATTCATATGCATACTGAAAATAAAGTAAACTCAATGTCATCTAAAATTTAATGCTTTATCCACTAATAGATACATGTACATGTAAATAAATCATACATGAATTCAAATATGAAATGAAATTATTCCCTACTTAATGATGTATAATTAAGAATTTATTTTCAATATATTTAAATGTGTGCTATATATAAAAATATTTCATTATTATTTTATTTTATTTTTATTTTTTAATTTAAATGAATAATTGTTCATTATATAGTGACAAGACAATACAACCTAACACAAAACAACATAAACTTAGGCCATTACAGGCTGAGGACTAGTAACCCTGCATTAACAAAATCAACTGAAAACTGAAAACACAACAAAAGTAACAACATACTCACATTCCTACTATCCTATATCCTGTAGAGCTATAAAAATAATCAAAATAACTATTACTATGAGAGTGTGTAACCATAAAATTATCCAACAAAACAATGCTTACTGAAAGTCCAGGAGTATCATAAAATAACATATAGTTCCTCATGGTCAAAACCAAAAAAATTCCTAACAGCTATCATCATGTCTATCTTATACCTAAGGCCATTGTTCTTAACTACTAGTATCTTCAACCTCATCCTTTGTAGAGATGACCTCACAGTTCTTTGAGAGGTTTTAAAATTTTATTGTCCTATCTTCATCATCCTCATCCATCTCTTACTCTTCCTTGTCTCTATCTTATCCTCTTTTCTACTTCTTATCCTTCCTCTTAATTGTTTCTACCCATTGACCACTATAAACAATTTTTTTATTATTTCATTACTAATTCTACACAGGTTAGAAATTGTCTTATCAAATAATAATTTAGTTTTCTCAGAAGGATCATTGTCCTCCAAGGACAACACTCTTCACTAAAGTGTTTTAATTGTTTATAGAGGTTGGTAGGAACTTATTTCTCTTTAGAAATATTGGGGGAGAGAGGAGTCTCTTCATCAACCATATCCTCATCAAAAACATTGGGAGAGAGGGGAGCCTCTTCATCAACCATATTGATATTAGAAAGAGGGGACACACATGCTCTATCCAAAATCTCTTTGTAGTGACCTAGATTAATAGTAGTATCAACAGTCAAGATTTCAGACCTATCAATGTTTGCAACTCCATCTATAAGATATTTGGGAAGATTCTTGTCCTTGGGTTGAAACATTTTCTGCCTTTCCTTATTTGAGACTTGAAAATGAATTTTTCCTTGGGAGGTAAGTTTTTGATTTGGTTATGACTATCCATGAGAATATTCATTATTTGATAGTTAATAAGACGACATGCTTTTTTCTCAAGTTGGAACTTCTAAAGGCCTGTGATAGGGTGAACTGAGACTTCTTAGAGAAAGTTTTGATTGCATTTAGCTTCAATAACTCTTTCATTCAAATCATTATTCAGTTGATCTCTTCTTCCAAGTTTTTTGTTATTGTGAATGGTTTTGTGACTGGTTTATTTTCTTTCTTGTGGGGCCTTAGACAAGGGGATCCCTTATCTCCCTTCTCGTTCATTATTATAGCTGATTCATTAGGGAGAATTATTCAAATACATATTAGCAGTGTGAAACTAAAATGTTTACCTCCTTCTGGGGACTTGGTTTACTCTCAACAACAATTTGTTGATGATACCATTCTTATAGGGGAGAGCTCTGTTTGAGAGGAAAACTATTTTAAGTAGATTATCCAAGCTTATGAGGGAGTGTTTGGCTATGTTAATCAAATTTATAGACCCTATGTCTTCATCTTGAACACTCCAGATAGAAGACAACAAATGATTGTGAGGATTTTAGGATGTAAAATGGATGCTTTCCCTTAAAATTTACTGGGTCTTCCACTTTTTGGAAATGATGCTCTGAGTATTTTTGAGGGAAACCTAATTGAAATATTTCAAGTGAATCTCCCAAGGTGGAAGGGAACTCTTCTATCTTAAGCTGGTGAGCTTTAGATTAATAAATCTTCTTTTCAGAACTTATCGGTCTATGCTATACTTATATGTTTAATGTTCTCAAGATTTTTTTTATCAATATGGGGAAAATATAGAGAAATTTTGTGTGGTCAGGATTAGAGATTAAAAATAAATTGCATCTTATTTTCCTACAATTAGGTTTTCCTTCCAAGGAATTTTTTGGGTCTGGTTATTCATAATATTAAGGAGTTTGATAAGGCTTGACTCACAAACCGCCTTTTGCAAAGCCTCATAGTTAACAATGGTTGGACCAAGATTATGTATGATAAATATTTTAATGGCTATTCTCACTCCATGGAGTTGTTGGCCAAAAATATACCTATGGTAATGTGTTCTTTGCTATGGAAATATATCATTGGTACCAAAGACCTCCTATAAGTATTGTGATGTTCTCTTTGTTATAGGAGGAAGATGCGATTTTGGGGGGACTAGTGGTTGGGTGATGCACCTTTGGCTTCCTTTCCTTGTTTTTTTCAATTTAGACATAAGTGTGTTAGGATATTTGGATGTTGGGTGGCTAATTACATTCTTGATTCAACCTGGGCAAATTTAAGGGAGCTGCATGCCACCCTTGAGCCTATTTAGGATATGTTCAATCATGTCCACATCCTCATGATTGAGATGGAAAATAATTTAGTTTGGTTCCCTTATACTAATGGAAATTACTTGGTTTCAAAGGGTTTTTAGAAACTAACTAGATACCCCTTTCCTAGGCCTTTTTTTCGTTTCTCTTGAACCTGAAAGTGCTCCCAAAAATTAATATTTTCTATTGACATAAAGTTTAGAAAAAAATGACTATTGATAATATCTGCAAGAGAGGGATTTCTATCCCCAATCATTCTTTTCTATGTTTAGAGGATGCCAATATATTTTTCCACATTTTAATAACTTGTGCCTTCCCAAGGGAGGTTTGGTCTTTCTTTTCTAGGATTTGGTCTATCTCTTGGGTCTTCCCTAATTTTTTGTAAAATTTTGGTTAGAGTGGAACTCCGCCTCTTCTAACACTTCTTTATCTTCTCTTTGGGATCTTCTATTATGTCACATTATGGGGGTTGTTGAAGGATAGAAAGAATGGGGTTTTTAGATATAGGGTGTGCTCTATGGAGGTTGTGCCTCACAAAATTTGATTGGGCATCAAGGAAAACTTTGAGGTTATTGGCTAGAATTCCTATGGTTCTGGTCCTCCTTTAAACCATTCTTCGTGTGACTTGAACATTTCTCAAGCTTGGAACTTAAAATAGGATATTACCCATCCCTAAATCATTAAGAAGATATCAAGGAACAATATCATGTGGAAACCTCCTCCTATGGGATGGTTTAAAGATCAATACAGATGAGGTAGTAAAAGGAAATCCTAGACCTGCTGGTTGTGGGGGACTGGTTTGTGATCATAATGGTAGATTTTTCTCAGTGATGGCACTCCCTTTGGAGACCCAGACAAACCATTTTTTCAAGGCTATGGTTGTCTATCTAGTATTGAAGATGGAAAGAGAAAAATGATTGACTAAGGACTGCATTGAAAGTGACTCCCTTAACGTTATTAATTATCTCAAGGGAATTTTTACCCCAGCTAGACTATAAAGGAAATAATTAAGGATAGTATATATTTTCTGGAGGTTTTTGAAGACTATATTATATCTCATGTTTATAGTACATATTTTCTAGTTTTTTATGGGTTTAAAGTGATTTTTACTATTTTTCTTTCAATTATACATTTTATTGCAATGGTTTTACTTGTAATAACTCATTTTGCAAACTCGTTTCCCAAAATAACAAACATAGATAATGTAAACAATAAGAAATATCTTTTGAGAGATAGAGAGTAAGAGCTTTGTGAATACTCTCTAATTTTATATGTTAGATAATGAAAACATTAAGAAATATATTTTGAGGGATAAAAAGTATTAGCATATGTTCTCTTGAAGTCCTAGGATAGACTTGAAATCCATACACTAGTTCTGATATTGTTTTCCCTTTTAATTTAATGTTCTAATGTGAATATTATATAATTGTAATAACTCATTTTCTAAAAAAATATGAAACAAAAAATTGAAAAAAGTATAAATTTGTTTTGGTGGATATGTTTGTTAAGTCTCAACCAACCAAAGGTCATGTCCAAAGAACATACACTAAACTTTTATTTTATATAAATAAAAATTTGATTTTATGATTATCATTTTTATTTTCATGCTTCTATGCAGTCATTATAGTTGTAATAACTTATTTCACATAGAAACATGAAAGTATTGTAGTTGTCATACCTCATCTCACATACATCAAATAAAAAATCAAGACCAAAAATAAATTTAAGAAATAAAATTAAAAATTGTTGTGTGCTCTTTAAACCATGCCCAATTGAAAGCCATATTTAAAGAAGAGATACTAAACTTTGATTTTATGTCATCAAAATATCATTTTATTACTTATGTTTTAACTAAATATGTCTACAATTATTATAGTAGTAGAACTCCTTCACAAAAAAAATTGAAAAAAAAAATAAATTTTTTTTGATTGATATAAAGTAAGACTGAAGGACACCCTTAAAGAACATATTAAGGAACAATAAAATTCTAGGAATCCTATGATAAAAATTATAATTATATATACTATTGACTAGAATGAGTCATTTCTGAAGTAAAAAATCAGAATTAAGAAGTGCTATCAAGGTTGAAATACTTAATGTCAAGAATCAAGCGCAGTGAATGCTGACTCCATGGAAACCTCGTGGATGCAAGAAATGAGATAATATAAAATTATGCATATTATTGGTGGTGCCTTAACTATAGTTATTTTTAGGAGCCCAACAATGGTTGGACCTAGCTTTTGCTTGTGCATTGTGTTCACATATAACTAGAGTAAGCTCACTCTATTAAAATTAGTTCACAGTGAGTGAAGTCCCTCTGTAATCAAATATGGACTAATGACCACTTCCTACATGCTAGACAATGCCAACAAAACTATTATTAATGACAATCTTGGGCTAAAGACTAATTCCCTGGCCTTTTTTGCATGGTATGTTGATCCTAATAAATCCATTGATCCTGGTCTTGTCTAAAACATTAGTGTAGAAGACTACATCAATTGTATGTATACTCTGAATTACACCATCCAGCAAATTGAATCAATTTTTGGAATACCTATCTTCTTAGATATAAAAATTAATTATCATCCCTGTTGGTACAAACCAAGCCAACTCCTTTCATACAAGAGAATATTTTAGCCAATCATATTTTTCACATTGCACCTATCTGTCATTAATATCTTAGATAACACTAATCTACACTACTTATGTATTTAATATGAAATTACTTATAAATTGAATGACTATGCCTATGCTCTCTAGACCTCATATTATGGGTTTCTCCTATGTTCCTTGTTTTTTTAACATGGTATTAGAGCCAATGGTAATAAAAAAGTGTACTCCAGTTTGCAGTGTCCTCTGGTTTTCTTTTTCTATGTGATATATGTGTTTATGTAGTGTGTAAATTTTTGTGCAGAGAAAATATCAGAGCTAAGGCCCCGTTTGTTTGCAGGAATTGGAATTGAGTCAAAACCTTATTATCACAAAACCAGGTTTTGAAATCCTGGTTTTGCATCTTCGGGTTATAATTTGGACTGTTTGGTTGACCTGGAAGATGGATTAGTCAATCCATCTTCTG